>ML109864.1:0-28509 GCA_003697995.1 Taxidea taxus jeffersonii | reverse complement strand
TAAATGACACACTGGACCAGATGGACATCACAGATATATTCAAAACATTCCATCCCAAAGCAACAGAATACACGTTCTTCTCAGGTGCCCATGGAACATTCTCCAGAATAGATCACATCCTAGGTCATAAATCAGGTCTCAACTGGTATCAGAAGACTGGGATCATTCCCTGCATATTTTCAGACCACAATGCTCTGAAGCTAGAACTCAATCACAAGAGGAAATTTGGAAAGAGCACAAATACATGGAGACTCAACAGCATCCTTCTAAAGAATGAATGGGTCAACCAGGAAATTAAAGAAGAATTGAAAAAAACCATGGAAACAAATGATAATGAAAACACAACGGTCCAAAATCTGTGGGACACAGCAAAGGCAGTCCTGAGAGGAAAATATATAGCGATACAAGCCTATCTCAAGAAACAGGAAAGGTCTCAAATACACAACCTAACCCTACACCTAAAGGAGCTCGAGAAAGAACAACAAAGAAAGCCTAAACCCAGCAGGAGAAGAGAAATAATAAAGATCAAAGCAGAAATCAATGAAATAGAAACCAAAAAAACAATAGAACAAATCAATGAAACTAGGAGCTGGTTCTTTGAAAGAATTAATAAGATTGATAAACCCCTGGCCAGACTTATCCAAAAGAAAAGAGAAAGGACCCAAATAAATAAAATCATGAACGAAAGAGGAGAGATCACAACCAACACCAAAGAAATACAAACAATCATAAGAACATATTATGAGCAACTCTATGCCAACAAATTTGACAATCTGGAAGAAATGGATGCTTTCCTAGAGACATATAAACTGCCAAAACTGAACCAGGAAGAAATAGAAAACCTGAATAGGCCCATAACCAGTAAGGAGATTGAAACAGTCATCCAAAATCTCCAAACAAACAAAAGCCCAGGGCCAGATGGCTTCCCAGGGGAATTCTACCAAACATTTAAAGAAGAATTAATTCCTATTCTCCTGAAACTGTTCCAAAAAATAGAAATGGAAGGAAAACTTCCAAACTCATTTTATGAGGCCAGCATCACCTTGATCCCCAAACCAGACAAGGATCCCATCAAAAAAGAGAATTACAGACCAATATCCTTGATGAACATAGATGCGAAAATTCTCACCAAAATACTAGCCAATAGGATCCAACAGTACATTAAAAGGATTATTCACCACGACCAAGTGGGATTTATTCCAGGGCAGCAGGGTTGGTTCAACATCCGCAAATCAATCAATGTGATACAGTACATTAACAAAAGAAAGAACAAGAACCATATGATACTCTCAATAGATGCTGAAAAAGCATTTGATAAAGTGCAACATCCCTTCCTAATCAAAACTCTTCAAAGTGTAGGGATAGAAGGCACATACCTCAATATTATCAAAGCCATCTATGAAAAACCCACGGCAAGTATCATTCTCAATGGAGAAAAACTGAGAGCTTTTCCGTTAAGGTCAGGAACACGGCAGGGATGTCCGCTATCACCACTGCTATTCAACATAGTACTAGAAGTCCTAGCCTCAGCAATCAGACAACAAAAAGAAATTAAAGGCATCCAAATCAGCAAAGAAGAAGTCAAACTATCGCTCTTTGCAGATGATATGATACTATATGTGGAAAACCCAAAAGGCTCCACTCCAAAACTGCTAGAGCTTGTACAGGAATTCAGTAAAGTGTCAGGATATAAAATCAATGCACAGAAATCAGTTGCATTTCTTTACACCAACAACAAGACAGAAGAAAGAGAAATTAAGGAGTCAATCCCATTTACAATTACACCCAAAACCATAAGATACCTAGGAATAAACCTAACGAAAGAGGCAAAGAATCTATACTCAGAGAACTATAAAGTACTCATGAAAGAAATTGAGGAAGACACAAAGAAATGGAAAAATGTTCCATGCTCATGGATTGGAAGAATAAATATTGTGAAAATGTCTATGCTACCTAAAGCTATCTACACATTTAATGCAATGCCTATCAAAATCCCATCCAATTTTTTCAAAGAAATGGAACAAATAATCCTAAAATTTATATGGAACCAGAAAAGACCTCGAATAGCCAAAGGAATATTGAAAAAGAAAACCAAAGTTGGTGGCATCACAATTCCCGACTTCAAGCTCTACTACAAAGCTGTCATCATTAAGACAGTATGGTACTGGCACAAAAACAGACACATAGATCAATGGAACAGAATAGAGAGCCCAGAAATAGACCCTCAACTCTATGGTCAACTCATCTTCGACAAAGCAGGAAAGAATATCCAATGGAAAAAAGATAGCCTCTTCAACAAATGGTGTTGGGAAAATTGGACAGCCACATGCAGAAAAATGAAATTGGACCATTTCCTTACACCACACACGAAAATAGACTCAAAATGGATGAAGGATCTCAACGTGAGAAAGGAATCCATCAAAATCCTTGAGGAGAACACAGGCAGCAACCTCTTCGACCTTAGCCGCAGCAACTTCTTCCTAGGAACAACGCCAAAGGCAAGGGAAGCAAGGGAAAAAATGAACTATTGGGACTTCATCAAGATCAAAAGCTTTTGCACAGCAAAGGAAACAGTCAACAAAACCAAAAGACAACTGACAGAGTGGGAAAAGATATTTGCAAATGACATATCAGATAAAGGGCTAGTATCTAAAATCTACAAAGAGCTTAGCAAACTCAACACCCAAAGAACAAATAATCCAATCAAGAAATGGGCAGAGGACATGAACAGACATTTCTGCAAAGAAGACATCCAGATGGCCAACAGACACATGAAAAAGTGCTCCACATCACTGGGCATCAGGGAAATACAAATCAAAACCACAATGAGATACCACCTCACATCAGTCAGAATGGCTAAAATGAACAAGTCAGGAAATGACAGATGCTGGCGAGGATGTGGAGAAAGGGGAACCCTCCTACACTGTTGGTGGGAATGCAAGCTGGTGCAACCACTCTGGAAAACAGCATGGAGGTTCCTCAAAAAATTGAAAATAGAGCTACCTTATGACCCAGCAATTGCACTACTGGGTATTTATCCTAAAGATACAAACGTAGTGATCCAAAGGGGCACGTGTACCCGAATGTTTATAGCAGCAATGTCCACAATAGCCAAGTTATGGAAAGAACCTAGATGTCCATCAACAGATGAATGGATAAAGAAGAGGTGGTATATATATACGATGGAATACTATGCAGCCATCAAAAGAAATGAAATCTTACCATTTGCGACGACATGGATGGAACTAGAGCGTATTATGCTTAGCGAAATAAGTCAACTGGAGAAAGAGAACTACCACATGATCTCCCTGATATGAGGAAGTGGAGATGCAACGGGTGTGGGGGTTAAGGTGGTAGGAAAAGAAAAAATGAAACAAGATGGATCGGGAGGGAGACAAACCAAAAGAGACTCTTAATGTCATAAAACAAACCGAGGGGGGTGAGGGGGAAGAGGGGTTGGGAGAGGGTGGTGGGGTTACATTATATGTTTAAATAAAAAAGTGTAAATACAAAAAAACAAAATAAAGCAAACCAAAAAAAATAATAAAACTATTTTAAATAAAAATAAATAAATAAATAAAATAAAACAAAGTATGTTATCCCCTGAGTAAAGGGATATTATAAAGACACACAGACAAGGAATCTAGCTCTTTCTTTCCTGGAGTACGTAATGTGATGTGCTGAGTGCTGCACTGAAGGCTCTTCAAACTGGCCATCCTTATATCCTCCTCTCAAAATACTAGCCCATTTGATATCTTCCTTACATTTAATTTAGTGAAACAATCTCTTTAAGTCTGATTCTAGTCATCTTTTTCAAATGTTTGAATGTTTTTTATTTCACTCCGAATTATCGAAAACTACCAGTTAGAGTTTGATTTGGAATTAGTTATTGATTTTATTTAACATTTGATAATATGAGTATAGATACTAAGGAAACAATATTCTTTGTACTTTCTTATGTCAGTACATCTTGTTAAAGAAAGTGTTTTGTCACTCCACCCTGAATCTTCCTTTGTGTGTCAATTAAAGCAATTTATACACCCACACTTGCATAAGGAAGCAAATCCTATGAGTTGGATGAATCTAATCTTTTGCATGTTCTATAATAATTCCCACTGAATGAACTGAATTAATTTTAAATATTTCTTGGATTTTTTTAAGATTTTATTTTATAATGCTGGTGTTTTGCAAATTCTGTAAGTAATTTTATTAATTTTATCACTTCAAGTTATCAAATAACTTCGGTGGTTAGCATATAACTTTGTGTTTTTGTGTCTGTATTGGATAACACTCTTACCATAGATGAGTAGCCTATAAAACAAATTCAAAAGTCTAGCTATAAGCCATTCCAGCATAACTTGGGACTGTGAATCCTAGGGGAAAACATAATTCAGCTTCGTCTCAATAGCTTGTAGAATAAATAGGACCCTTAGGTTTGGAATTTCACCTCATCAATTCCATTCACTACTCAGAATTCAAAAATGTTATTTTTCTTCTAACCTCTCTCACACTGTGATATGAGGTGAATACAATACAGTCCACCTTTGACCAAAATTAAGACAACCCACTATTGTGGGGCAAATATCAGTTGAGTGCCTACTGTGGATCTGACAGTAAGTATTTTTGTCCAATGATCAACCATTTCTCTTTAAAGAGGTTCCCCAATCATTTCCGTTTAGAAATATGCCTAAATAACCCATTTCTATTCCCCAAAATTGATCTAAGGGGCATTATGAGTGGTGGGACTGAGAGCAGCAAATCGAAAACCTATGTTCTCATCCCAGCCACTAGTTTTTGTTTGGTTTTGCTTTTTCCATATTTATTCCTAGCAAGGATAATACTATGAAGGAAGTATATGACAATTTTCTATTTTAATGGAACTAGTGGTCTTGCTGGGAATAAAAGAATTGCAGACAAGATTTACAGCTGTGAAACAGAAATTTAAAAATGAATCAGGTCTCAGCCCAGTGTTGGTACCCCAACTAGAATACACGTGGCATGCCAACAGGGACCTTGGCTGTCTTACTCCGCTCTATCCTCAGGGCCTGAAACAGTGCCTGGTACATAGTAATAACCAACTCTGCGGTCTGGACTGTCACTGATCATCACCTCGACTGTGAATGTGGCAGCATGTGGGGGGAAAAAAAAAAAAAGGAGAGTTCATTTGACCTGGAATGCTTGGAAAGACTCCTTGGAACAAGCAGGATCTGAACAATCAAACACATCTTTGATACTTACAGAGCCATTAACTTGGAACGAATGAACATTTGTAGTGACCAATAAAGAATACTCCTCCACCATACTCCACTGACATCCAAATCCTACACCACATTTGAAAACCATTTCTCCTTCTACCAGCACTACTACTACTACTATACTGCTACCAGTAATATTTAGACAACTTTTAACATGCTTCTTTTTGAAATATTTCCCCTTGTGGGCTTCCTGTGCACAAAAATTCTATTATTTCCAATTAATATTTTTACACTCCATCATCACCAGGTGTGATAAGGTGCTGAGAGTATAAATATGAATGAGACATGGCTCATTCCTCAAGGACCTCAAAATCCAGTATGGTTAAAATGTAACTCCCATACTGAATAATAAATGCTATAGTAGGAAGCAGAGAAGCCAGATATTACTGGGAACCAACCGTGTTCCAAGCTTAGGATCAAGCAATATTCTATGGCTTTCCATGATCTTGCAAGTTAGGTTCTATAATATCTAATGTTAAATCTGAGGATTCTCTGTTCACAGAAACAGAACATCTTCCCAAAACAAGAACTGGTACTCCCTGGACCCATCCTTCATTGGGCTGACAACCCTATACTACAAGTTGTACCTCACTCAACTCCCATCACACTCCAGCATATTGATTACCTCATAGTATGTCGTATCTTCCATTTGTCTCTTTGCTACCCCTCCTTCTCTGATCCCCTGGCATGAGGTAAAAGAAATACATAATTATCCAAGCTTAGATAAGATAAGCCTAGGTAAGATGTTTTTAGAGTCCTAAAATTTCTTGTCATCTTCTCATCCTTTTCATTATAAATGAAACCATATAATTTGATACAGTGACCTCATATTCTGTGTTTTAAGAAATGCAAAACTGCTGTTGGGTTATGGAAATCTAAGGCACCACTCAAGCTGATTCAAATACTGTTTTACTGAAGAGGCAATGAACTCAAAAGGAGTATGTTCCCAAGCTATTACAGGCTTTGGGCAGTTTAGATGCATCCCTCTTTGGCCACACAAGAAAGAGCCTTCAGTCCAAAGAAATAATTTCAAAGTGATAGTTTCCCTTAAATCTGCTAGATGGTTCAAATACTGAAATTCATCTGTAAAAACCCATGAGGACTTACATATATTTCTTTTGGTTTTATCTGAATTGAGAGCACCAGATTGTGGGTTTTAAAAAATGCACTCTGCTAACTAGACCCCCAAGCTTAAACTGTGAGTTCAAAACAAACTTGTAAAAACTAATAGATGCCATTTATGTGTCCTAAGTCTTGCCTCCGATTTTATAAAATTAGTTTTCCAATGGCATCATTCATATAGAAGAAATATGATTGTTTCAAGTTTTTCCCTCTTTTCCCTATTTGTGGTAACTATTCACTCCTAGTTATTAATATCATAATACAGAAAGTGTACTTCTCCGAACAATGGTGTGGCTACGGAGGCTGGGAAAATAGGAGAATTTGCTTACAAAGAATTAGCCACCAAAGCAAATAAAGTGGTTTTGAACTATACAAGCTGCCCACAAAATGTTTCTGGGCTTTTTGACCCTGTTTTTCCTTTGGGTAAACAGAACTCAAGGACATGAATACCAATGCTGACATGAAGTTCTTAGACTTCACTTACTGAATCCTCACTTTCACTTGTTTCTGAAATGAGGCTACCCCTCCAGACAGTAACAACAATCTAATATAAACCTTTAAGGTCAATCTCACTTTCTTCCAGCTCAAGTACATTTTGAAGTTATTTTGACAGAAGAGAACGGTAGGAGCTAACGTATCCTTTTACCTTTCTGGCAACATTTCATATTTTAAATGTTTTATATATTTATATTCTTAACTGAAACAAAGAAGTAGGAAATAAAATTGTGCATGACATTCATAGAACAATGATAGCTGTAGGCCATGTGATGACAACTGTCTTTTATATAGATTCTGTCTCTGACAGCAGAATGAAATCTACTTATACCTAGAGAACTAATCTGAGTACTTCATTGCCCCTGCATTTGAAAATTCTGTTTCTTCTGGACTGACTAGTTCTTAGAAATAATTCCATGTAATTTGCTTAACTGTGCTCCCTACATAATTTTTTAAGTATCTTGGTTCACTGTCTCAAACGTACCACCTTCTCAAACATTTGAAGATTATTTGAGACAAATATTTGAACAAATGAATAATGTGTATTGAAAAATAATTAGGAAAAACAAAAACCATACCCTGATGGAATATATAATGTCCCTCTAGAATAACTACTTAACCTGCAAATGGGTCGCTTTTAGTGTGTCTACTTTTCTACGATACTGACTGCAGAAATACCAGATGTTTTTACTTAGGTCACTGTGGTGGCCTGAAAATAATTATTTCCTCTTTTGAGGGCCTTGCAGACATGTGGCAGAGAAAAAATACTCAATGCTTCATAGCTCTGGTGGAGCTTAATGGTACCTCTATCATCAAGGCAGCTAGGAAGAAACACCTTGGGAGCCTATGAACATAGCAGATAATGTGCCTTGTAAAACAGAGGCCAAAAAAATCTTTATTAAGGAGACAGGAATCCACCATGTTTCAAGTCAATGTTTTGAAGAAAATTTAACATTTAAGTTAAAAGTAAATAAAAGCTGAACCATATCCAGACCACATCTATGCTTCACTTGCAAGTTATTATCTCTTAATAGGCTCACCCTGTAAGCAATTCAGAAAGACAGACTTTTTTTTTTATGAAATTCACAGTGACACGTTGGGTTCCAAGAGATCTGAAGGTCTTTCACCTGTCACCTTCAACAGGCTTGTTCAGGAAATCTTTCTTTTTTTCTTTCTTTCTTTCTTTTTTTTTTTTTTTTTTTTTTTTGGTCCCTTCCTTATAGCTTATTAAGCATATGTTTTTGGGTTGTGAGATGCCATGATGCAGATCACATGCCTTTTCTGTCCACAAATTATTTGAACTCAACCAAAGCTACTTCAGATCTATTGTTGAAAACAACAGTTCTTGTCAATCTGCGTTGCATATAACAACTGCTGAGTTGTGAGTGCATCCCCAGAGATTTGAAATAACACCAAGAGTATGTTGAACCATGAGAAGTCCAAACCAATGAATAAATTATTTTCTTTGAAGGGCTCTGAAAATCCAAATCAAATCCTGACCAACCTTCTAAAGAACATCCTGTATGTGGAAAAAATAAGTTAACTTTACTTAATTAATGAGTGTCCAGTCATTAAACTCCACTCTAGAATTTTGTTCAATTTCAAATTCTTCATACTAGTACATAGCAATACAATTGCTTTTTACATTTTGACCTAGTATCCTCCGACCTTGCTAAACTCAATTTTTAAGCCTAATACCTTTTTTGTAGGTTCTGTGTACACTCTTCATAGACAATCATGCCATCTATGAGTACATTTTAATCCTTTATCTCCATTCTGTAGGGCATTTATTTATTTACCTATTAACTTCCCTTGTTGCACTGGTTAGGACTTCCAACATAATGTAAACTTGAAGTGAGATGAGACTGAGCATACTTTCTTCTCTCCCAATCTTAAGGGGAAAGAATTTGGTCTTTCACAATGAAGTATTATGTTACTCTATTTGGGGGGTTGGGAGGAGGGAAGATCTCTTTATTGGGTTAAGAAAGTAGTCTTCAGGTTTTAGTTTGTCAAGAATTTTTATCATGAATGGATGTTGAATTTTGTCAAAATTTCTTCTGTATAAATATGATCATATGGATTTTCTTCTTTAATTATTGATATCCTAACTGCATTGATTTTGAGTACTGAACCAGCCTTGCTTTTCCAAGATAAATCCCACTCAATCTTGGTGTCATAACACTTTCTTAAAATTGTTGATCCTAATTTGATTATATTTTACTAAGGATCTTTTTATCTGTTTTCATGAGAAATACCAGCCTATGGTTTTCTTTCCCTGTAATGTCTTTGTCTGATTTTGTTAAAAGGCTGACTTGGGCATCTGGATGTCTCAGTTGGTTAAGTATCTGTCTGCAGGTCATGATCCTTGGGCCATTGGATTGAGTCCCACATTGGTCTCCCTGCTTGATGGAGAGTCTGTTTCTCCCTCTCCCTCTGCTCCTTCCTTTAGCTAATGCATGCTCTCTTGGTCAAATAAATAAAATATTTGAAAAAATAATGATAAAAAATAAGATATTTAAGGGCCTTTAATTTCTCCTTCACTACAGAAGGATAATTTTACTGGATATAGAATTCTAGGTTAGTGAGTTTTTCTTTCAAACTTTAAATAATTCAGTCTCCTTTCTCCTTGTTGGCATGATTTCTGATGAGAAGTCTGCTGTAATTCTTATCCTGTTTCTCTATAGGTAAGGGGTTTCATTCCCTCTGACTTTTTCATTACCTCATAATTTTCTCTTAGCCTTTGATTTTCTGCAGCTTGAAAAGGATATATCCTAGGAGTATATATCTATATTTTTTTTAAATCCTTGGCTGTAATTATCTGGAGTAATCAATCTCTCTACATTTGGAGACCGTGGTTTTCCCTATGACTTCAGTCTTTGGTAGGTTCAACAAAAATCAGTGATTTTTAGTTTGTTCTGATCTTTTCTTGTTATAAGGACAGGAATGATGACTTCTAAGCTCGTTATATGTCAGAGCTGAAACCAGAAGTCTTAGGGGGCTTTTAAAATCCAATTGGATTAGGTTATTGCCAGGAATTTGTTTTGGGAGGGTGTTTTGTTTTTTGTTTTCTGGGTTTTTTTTTTTTAACTTGCCTGCATGACTATAATGTGTAGCCAGTATTAACAGCCACTTCCTTACTTCTTTAGATCTTAAAACATTTCTAAATAATGTCACAATTTAAGTCACTTAAAAAGAGATAATGTGAAATAACCTATTTACAATTTTCTTCCTGACAAATGTTACATGGCATATTCATTTAATAGCATGTTTCTATGATGATCACTATAAAATGTGAGAGCACAATTGTGGCACCTCTGGGCTTAATCCTGCATTTCAGAACCAATCTTCCACTTTTACTTAGTACGATCATCCATCACTCCCTAAAAACGCACTCACATCAGGGACAAAGGACTCCTGATCAGTTAGTTACCTTTTACTTACTGAGCCTAGCCATTATCCTAGAGAACTTCAAAATCCATACAAACAAAACAAAACAAACATAATTTCTAGTCTTATAGATCTATGACTTCCTGAAGTCCTGAGAACTTTACTTCTACTTCTCTTAAATAGCTAACCACCTGGTTGCCCTCTTTACCTTATCTTACCTCAATAACACTTAGCAATATTGTTCACTCTGTCCATGATAATACATTCCCCCCGTTCCTGTCATAATACTTTTGGCAACTCTTCTCCTTGGCTATTGCTTCTTATTCTCCTTCATGAGCTTTTCTTTTTTCATTCTCCCCCCCTAATTTTGTGTGTCTTCCAGCATTGCTCTTTTTCCATTCTTAGTTTTCTAAACCCTTCCCATGGGTAATTTTATCAACATTTTTGGCTTCAATTATCATCCATCAATGAAACCAAGTAACTATGCCTCCACTTTCTCTAAGAAAACATGTTTAAAAGTAAGTATCTATACTACTTTGGTTGTATATAACTTATATGTATCATATTGAAGGTGCATAGTTGGAGTCATTTTCATTTTTCAATTACATACAATAATTTAAAAATGATTCTTTTTGAAAAAATTTCAAATAGCCATCAAATTCAACAAGAGCCTACCACCAAAAAAAAAAAAAAAAATTAGCATCAGTAGTCTAGGCAAGGGATATGTCATTTCTAACTGATCAACTGAATTCTAATCATCAACATACTGCTCCAATGCAAATATAAGAAGTAATATTTGTCTCCTGAGGAGAATTATAATTGCCATCAATTACTTGCTTTTATTTTCTGTATAAAGGTCTAGTCTTCTGAACTATACAGTAATCTCCTCCCCCTTTGCCGACAGACTTAGGTGTTTCACTTCTTTAGGATAATTCTTCCAGAATAATGAAATTCAAACTGGGTTAGCAACATTTCTAGTGCCTTATCACCACCTGCATTTATAAACTGCCCAGATGATTCTGTTACAAACCACAGTAGCTCAGTCTGGTCCAATGTTGAAGAGCTAGTAGTGACTAATACTTGTTAATTGATTGATGTCTATCCAAAACTGCTAGAAATTTGACTCCACATTTAATATATAGAAAAAGATGACAGCTTTCTAATAGATAAGACAGTTGTTTTGTTGTTTGGCTTTGCTTTGGCTTTTATTTCCTCTTTAGCAATTTGACTTTGGATGCAAATAGGATAACTTTCTCACATTAATGGGATTATTATCCCACAATTTTGTTTGAAATAAGAAGCTTAGAGTTATTATATGAATACATGTTCTACAAACCCTCCAAAAATTCTCATTAGTTTGTAGGTTATTTTCCTCTTTATAGAATAATTATTTATTCATAGTTATATAGCATACATCATGATTATTTGTCATCTATGACTTCTACTACTGTTTCTTTCCATTTTTTTCTAAATAAGCAGTCACATTTTCCTTATTAAACATCATTTAAATCATGATTGCATCTAGATACTGTATCAAATATGTAAGAACACAAAATCTAGATTCCTGCACCAATCATGAACCCTGCTCAAACATAGTTTGAGAAGCGATATGTGACATAGCCTTAATTTTAGCCCCTAAGCACAGTAAGATGTTTAATGGGTCATTATTTTCACAGTTCATCATAATGAGTAGCTTTGCCATATTTGCTTTACAGAGAACATTTTTTCACCCCATAAAAATCTTTTTTCCCCTCCCCTCTTTAAGCAAGGGTTGATAATCAGAAATTGAATTTTTTTAAGCTTTATTTAAACATATAAGAAATTGAATTTTAATAAGTGTAAGAATATCCCAGTTCATCAACATTAGAAGCTCCCATTTGTAAGATTCATTCTAGCTTCAGGAAAACTTCTCTAACACTCTCTAGCATAATACATTGCTACTGCTTTGACTTTCATTCACCAAATAACTCCATTAATTACCAGCAACCAGACTTCACTTCCTTATGATGTTTTGTGCACCTGGTTTGCAGACGGGATGTAGTAACAGAAGCCAACACAGCAAACCCAGACCACAGTACAGGCCAGAATGTTGGCTACTCTCAACTAATTTTATGTGTCTGTGGAAAACAGAGCTTTGGAATTCAACCAGCTGAAATTACTGTTTGCTATTTCTCTATTCAACACCAACATTGTTCTGTACAAAGTCAGAACAAGGAAAGTGAATTTTCAAGATGGTGTTCAAGTTATCATTTACTTGCAGAACTATTCAAATAACTATGGATTCACATGTTGAAACAGAACCCATATTTTGGATCTTTGTCACTGACTTTGCATATCAGGAGCAAGATATCTTTCTTGTAATAATTTCCCAATAAAGGCTGAGGTCTCCTCTGGAAAAACAAACAAAAAATGTCATAATATACTGCCTTCTTATTTACCATTTATGCCTGTATTAGTTCAGGAAGTTGAATGTCTATTTAAAATAAGTCTTAAAATGCCTTCTCTGCATGTGGCATGAGCTCCATGCCAGTAATATGTCCAATAAATATTTTGGGGAAAGAACAATGCTTTGTTTTTATTGTGAAATCAGACTCTCTTCCCTCCTATCTCTCACATTAACATGTTCTGCCATATCCAGTGATGGTTTTCTGATAAGAAACTAGCCTATCTTTAGAACTTGCCTCCCTGCGATCTTTCCAATAAAACCTCCAAATAAAAGTGTTGACAGTGTTCTAGGGAACTGTCCCAAGACCAGGCATGTAGGGAGTAAGGAGCAAACTGTCTAGGAGGGTACAGGAAGAGTTCATTCCCCACTCTGACTAGGGGGTTATACTGAACTAAAGATACAGATGGGGAAAAGACCACAGAATAATTCCTCAATGATCTCCAGCACAGTTGAGTTAAAGCTGTTAACTACAGACCACTTTTAGGTACATTACAAAAATCCTTACACTAACTTCAACATTCTAGAGTAAAATGCAAAAAGATGTACTCTTGGGATGTATATGCTCTCTCTGGACCCCAAGGACCTCGATTTAGGGAGGTCTAGGATCACAAAAACCAATGCAGGGCTGCCTTCAGGACCACCCCAAGAAAGAACCAGAATATTTCCAATAATAATAACACACTATTTGAACCAAATTTATTTTATTTCCCATAATGTTATCAAGAAAAATGGAATGAGGAAATTGATTGGTGAGAAGACAAGGGCATGCATGATAAAAATATTTAAAGCTACAGGAAACTGGAAATCTAAATTTTTTTCTCTCTTAAGGATATGGCTACTTCATTTTAAAATTAAATGGGACTTGGCTCCAAAAAGATTTAATATTCTATTTTTTTTCTAAAGTAAGAACAAATATGAGGTAGAAAAGTTGCTGGACTATACAACAAAATGAAATCTGCAACAGCATTTCCTCTAATAATGATTTCATCATTGAAGAAATAATTGGAATTTTTCTACTAGAGTACAGACTTTGATAGAAATGTCAAAAGATTTTTGTTAACTTTATCTTTTAATCTTAGTCTTTGTGGCAATTATTCCCAGACCTTATTGTGGCTTCCTGCACAAAATTATACCCTTAAGCAAAGCAGCCTTACATTTACTACAGGCCCAGGACAATAAAAAGTCAACAGCAGGAGAAAATATGTTTTATATGTTCAGTTAACTTTACACAGAACTGGAAAATACTGGCAAGTGGCACTTAATTATGTTATTCTAGTTTCTTTAATATATATATAAAAGTTGCCAACCCAAGTGGAGATTATTAATTTCTGGTTATTTAGAGATAGAATAACTATTACTATTACTAAAGCCTTCAAATAATAGCCTCTGTATTTAAGACTTTTCCATTTTTTCCCTATCCAATTTAAAGCACTATCATTTATTTTTAACTTAAATTATCTTCAAATATAAAATGAAGGAAAAGTGATTTTATTTGAGACACATAAAAATATAAACTAGACCTAATTTCTTTAGCAAGTTGTTTCGGGACTTGTATTAGTTTAATATCATTTGGGTCAGAGATCTTCCCATTGGTGGTAGAGTACATATACAATAGTTATATATTGCTATGTAATGAATTACTCCTAAATGTGGCTGCTTTAAATAACAAACATTTATTTTTTTACAGTTTTAGTGAGCCAGAAATTCAGAAGTGGCTTCACTGAGTGATTCTGGCTCAGATTCCCTCATGAAATTGTAGGCAAGATGACAGCCAGGGCTGCAGTCATCTGACTGCTTGGCTGGGGCTGGGGGGTCAGTTTCCAAAATTGCTTACTCTTTCATGCTTACTCAGTTCCTTGCTGGTTGTTGGCAGGAAGCTTCAGGTCCTTGCACACAGGTTTTTCCACACTGCTTCTTGAGTGTCCTTACAAAATGGCAGCTGGCTTCCCCCAAAGCAACTCATATTAAGAAAACAGGAAACCACAATGTCTTATCACCTAGCTTCATAAGTCACATTCCACTATTCCCCCAGTATTCTATAGGTTACACAAGTTATCTCTGTTCCATGTACCAGGATGTGATTACCAGGAGGTAGAGATGGTTCAGATGAGCCACACCAATTGAGTCCAGAAAAGAAGAAGGAAGAAGAAGAAAAGGAGAAGGAAAGAAGAAAAAAAGAGAAAGGGAGGAAGGAAGAGGAAAAGAAGAAGAACAACAAAAAGAAAAATCCCCATTAACATGAAAGATGGACTGCAAAGTCATAGACAGTAAGAATTTCAGAGCATGACTAGTTGGCACATTTTAAGTACTAAAACATTTCTGGGGGCCATCTGGGTGGCTCAGTGGGTTAAGTGACTGCTTTCGGGCTCAGGTCATGATCCCAGAGTCCTGGGATCAAGCCCCTGCTCAGTGGGGAGCCTGCCTCTCCCTCTCCCTCTGCTGCTCTGTCTGCTTGTGCTCTCTTGCTCTGTCATATAAATAAATAAATCTTTAACAAACAAACAAACATTTCTGGGAAATAGCTGCACAAAAGCTACTCACACTTTAAAATAAAATACAAATGCAAGTGACCCAAACCTTGTGGGATTCTAGACATGTACCTACCTTTTATTCAATTATTTTAATTTCAATTCTCAAATCTTACAGTAATTGATACTTATCATGATTGCTGCTTGGATTTGCCACTCCCTCTAAGCACTAAGAAGACAGAGAATAACATGTATAACAAGGACCTCATGAAATTTGCCAACAGAAATTTAAATCAAATGATATAAATAATAATTTGTTACCATTTGACTTGTAAGCTGACACCATTGGTTGCTATCAGCTTGTGACTATGTAACTAAAAAGTAAGATTTGTAAACTATAATCTGACTTTGTACATATATAAAGGAAATCTCTGCTGGAAATGCCATATGTGTATCCTATGTGTAAGCCTACATGTAATAGAGACCATACAGAGATATAAACAAAAAGCATTTTTGCAGTTTCTCAAAGTCCTACTGGATGACTGACTCATTGGTCCTACTTTTTTGACAAGAAATCTTCAAAGGAAACATGTAACCTGGATTGGCTTTATTTCCTCATTACTGACTTCCCAGTTGCACTCAAGGACCTATACCCTCCAAAATGACCATGAACTCCTAATGGAGTTCAATAGTGTCCCCCACCATCCAGGAAATGACAGAGAGAAACTTATCAATGGTGAGGTCAAACACTTCATTTGCTCATGTCTGTCCACAGTAACAAATGGCCGGAAAACAAACAGCCTTAAATTAGAGATAGACACTAGCCAGAAGGGAAACACAGTGAATCTAAGTCCAAAAGATGGTAAGTGAGCAGAGGAGGAGGAGGGGGAGGAGGAGAAAGAAGAAGAAGAAGGAGGAGAAGGAGGAGGAGGAGGAGGAGGCAGAAGAGGAAGAGGAGGAGGAGGAGCAAAAGGAAGAGGAGGAGGAGCAAGAGGAAGAGGAAGAGGAGGAGGGGAGGGGGAAGGGGAGAAGGAGGGGGAGGAGGAGGAAGAAGAAAAAAGAAAGAAGCCGCAGCAGCAAATGGGCTGAAGGAGAGGAGAAACAACAGAAAGGATAAGCTGAGTGTACATGGAGCAAGGAATGTATTACACAACTTCAGGTGGGAAAAATAAAACAAAAACAAAACAAAGAAAAAAACAGAGAGAGAGAGAGAGAGAAGAAAGAGAAAAAAGGAAAATCAAGGGTATGGGGAGAAGAGACAAAGAAAAGCTTTATTAGACTTAGCATCAAGCACAGCAGGTGCCCAGAAGCATCAAGTACAAGCAGAGATACCCTGACCCACACAGACACAACAGAAGAGAATCTCAGGACTGCAGCTGGCTCTCTAGCCAGACATGAGGAAGTGCAGTTAGAGACAAATCTAGGTTTATATTTAGAGAGTGCTCAGCCTCATAGAGAAAGGCATCGTATAGGTCTGTATTTAGGGTAAGGGTAGGAGGAGGTTGGGAGGAGCTAGGGGTAAAAATGTGGCACAAAAAGACAGGAGATTCCAAATGGCATCAGGTGTCACAACAGAGCAAAGGAGGTTGGAGAAGAGGGCCCAGACAAGTTCTGAAGATTATACTCTTGGTAGTTTATTTTCCTAGACACAAATGACAGAGCACCAGTACCAAAATCACCTAATGGCACAGAGCAGCTTATCACAAGAAGATGACCCATTAATCAAGAAACCATGAGTCAAACACTAATTATCCATGACACAAGAGACTGTAAGACTCATAATGCCAAGGTGGCTTTACTGAAATCCTTAATTTGCAAAATTCTGTATATGGAGTTACATTCATATATGCAGCAAATTACCAGACACTCCATGGATACTAAATAGGCTATTCTTTCACTCGAATTTCTTACTTCCTTCAGACTTAAAAAATGTAAGAAAAAAAGTAATGCTACCTTTGGGCATTTTTAGTAGGAGGCTAAACAAATGTGAGTGGGGTTTAACCATGTAGCAATCAAGGATGTGGCTCAAAATATAGAGGTGGAATAAATTGAAGAGCCAAGTAACTCTACAAATCTGTGGTTCCATTGACCACATGAGAGTATCAATTTATATAAACAGTGCACTTTTAATCTTTTGAAGTACTTCCACATATTTTCCATATTCCATCTTATATCCTTGCAACAGTCTTAGGGTAAGCTGGATAGGTATAATTATATCTGTCCTTTAGCTGGAGAAGTAGACCTACAAAGGATAAATAGCCTGGATAAGCTGGTAAGAAACAGAGCTATGGCATGCAAGAACCCTGAATCCCAGTATGGTTGGTTTCACCCAGACTACGCTTCTGGAACTTAAAAACAAATCACTAGGAATCTTGCTGAATTACAGATTCTAAAGTAGTAGTTCTAGGGTGGGACCTAGAGTTCTGCATTTCTAACAAGCTCCCAGGTGATACCAATGCTACTGGTCTGTAGTTCTAAACCAGACTGCATCTAATTTAGTAATCTCTTAATTCATAGCTGTCCATCAAGCATTTTTTAAAATATGGATTCAAGGGGCGCCTGGGTGGCTCAGTGGGTTAAAGCCTCTGCCTTTGGCCCAGGGTCCTGGGATAGAGCCCCGCATCGGGCTCTCTGCTCAGCAGGGAGCCTGCTTCCATCTCTCTGCCTGCCTGCTTCCTTCTCTCTCTGCCTGCCTCTCTGCCTACTTGTGATCTCTGTCTATCAAATAAAAAAATTTTTTAAAAATATGGATTCAAGAGCCTTAGCTCAGGACCTTCAGTAGGTCTGGTGCAGAACACTGACCTCTGCATTTTCTTTAAAGTTCCATTAAAGGCTCTGATTAGTAAAAAGGGCTGAGAATATTTTCACACTTACAAAGTCATAGCATCTGTATTGTATATTTAAAAATCTTCAAGCAAGTACTCTCACTGCAACTATTAGGAATTCTAGTTCCATGCTAACTCACCACAAGAGAACTTTTTCATACATTTGTAGAATACTGAACTCTTTCAGATTTCTATCTCTCATCTTTTGATCTTGAGATTTTCATTTCTCTAGTTTCCAAGGTACAAAATATCTCACAACTCTGTAATGTCACAAGATGTCAGTTTCACTCATTTTTTGTTTAAAATAACATCAAAAATTTTAATAACATTAAAAATTTCAATCCCTATTTTCTTGGACCTTTTAAGATGTCTATGGTTCTTGGAGAGCTTATTGTCAGGTGTAATTTTCATTATAAGGCACGTTTTAGAGGTCTGTATAGACAGATAAGGAGGAAGTGTTCAAGATATAAAAATCATTTCAAGAATTACATTTTGGAAGGTAAAAGAAAAACCTAGTATCTGAGGGACAATTAAAGAGATGGCCCTCTTATTGCGTAGTTAAGCTTCGCAAGTGAGCACACAGCAAAGACTGGTTAAGGTAAGAGCAAACACTGATAGAAGTCGTTAGAAGGGACGTAACCATGCTGGTCTTGCATGTGGTCTTTAAGAGTCTGATAAGCTAGCAAGTTATCTCCCAGAATTTCCACTCACTGATTTGAGGAACAAGTTAAGAGCTATCTAAGGAGGCACATGGCGTTCTTAATAAGGATGGCCTTGGCTTTCAATTGCCAAACTCCACTGTAGCCCATGTCACTCTCCATATAAAAGCAAAGAAAGGTGGTGGTCATAGGCTAGAGATTCTGAAAGAACCGTCCAGACAGCTGAGAGTTTTCCCACCCACAATCTCAATTTATTAATGCTACTGCTTTGGGGTATTAATAGGATAATGTCAACAGAGCAGAGATGCCTTCCTAGTTTACATGTTCTTAATATCACAGTAATTTTTTCACAGCCTTCCCTAAGCTACAAGCAATACCTAACAGTTCTATTTATTCAGTAGTTAGGGTCTAACAATTTGTAAGGACTTATAACCTAATAACTCAGTGCCTGTGGAGCATAGCACATCTCAAACTGGAATCAGAGAGAACACTGCTACGCTCTTTCTTGTCCCAAAATGATTTCACACAGTCCTTGCTTTTTATCATAGAAAACTCAGCCTCACAAAGATACAACACAAACAAACAGAACATGGCAATCTCATGTTTTAACTGTTAGCGGAGCTCAATTAGAGTCCTAAAGAGGTTACTGTATTTCCCTTAAATTTTTAAAATACTTAGTTATGTCCCTCTACATCTGCTGCAGCATACAGAATGCCTTTGTACACAATTTAGAAGTGGTGGCTCTAGCAAATTTGAAGCCCAAGACTTAGATTTCTGGTCCGGGCTGCTGAACCTTCTAGCCATGTCTTATGGGGGAGGTGTATTCATTACTCTGAGCCTCAATTTCTTCATTTTAAAATATAAACAATTTCAGGACACCTGGGTGGCTCAGTTGGTTTAGCGGCTGCCTTCAGCTCAGGTCATGATCTCAGCGTCCTGGGATCAAGTCCCACATCCTGCTCCTTGCTCAGCAGGGAGCCTGCTTCTCCCTCTGCTTCTGCCTCTGCCTGCCTCTCTTTCTGCCTGTGCTCGCTTGCTCTCTCTCTCTAACAATTAAATAAATAAAATCTTTTAAAAAAATAAAATAAAATAAAATATAAACAATTTCATCATTCTAAGAAGGAACACAACCAAAAGTACCTTGGTACATAGAAAGGCTATCCTAGAGATATATTTTCTTAAAAGTGAGCTGGCCTAGTATAGCAAATTTTAGACTTTTGGTTTTTTTGAATGTAGAATCCCTTCTTCAAGAATACATCCTTAAAATACAAAGCACACATGTGAGATCAGAAATAGAGATACCAAAAAAAAAAAAAAAAAGAAAGAAAGAAAGAAAAGAAAAAGAAATAGAGATACTCCATTGGAAAAGGCATGCTGGTCGACAGACCCAGCCCTTGATCTCTTCATGCTCCGCTACACTGAGGGGGTGGACTCCCACTCTCATACAAACTGGCTTACCACTGAGCTTGTTTAATAGGCTATTAGAAGCAGAATCTAATATTCCCCTCAAAGCTATCTCCCAGAAACATCTTCAGTAGTCCTGCTTTCTGTCCCCCATTAAAGGTTCCCTCCTACCTCAGCCTCTCCTCCTAACTCCCCTCCAGCCCTCTGGATAAGGGTAGATTTCTGCAGGCGTTCACCTTGGAGTTGCCTCAACTTCCCAAGTTGCTAGTTCAAGCTCTTCTAACCCATAGCTAATGTTCTGTATTAAATTCCCTACATCAAGCTTGTTGCTGTTGGCTTTATTCATGACTGGTCCCTAACCAGTACTAAGATGTGAATGGCCCAGAGCCCTGCCTCTAGGCTCCAGGCTTCTGATATGGTTGTTCTTTAGGCACATCTGAAAAAATAAGGCTCATTCCTCACTCTATCACTAAAAAGCTGTGTAATCTTAGGCAAGTCACAGAATATCTCTGAGGCCCATTTTCCTCATTCTGCAGGGTTCCTACTTACTTTGACCTCTCCTGATAAGTGGAAAGTATTTGGGATGACTTAAAATGATCAGACTGGCCTTTTATTATAACCTGAGACTTTGTGTATTTGGATAAAGGGTTTACATTTAAAAATAAAGATGTTGGTTTCCAAGAAACCCCCCCTAAAAAGACCTCTGCTTCACAGTCACCATCATAACCCAGGCCTAGCTTTAAAGATAAAAAATTCTCAACTGTTCTTTCAAACAATTAGTTTAGATGAGAACTGATGGGCTTCTATCAATTGTAACAAAGCTAAGACAGATTTTATTTACAGCTACTGATTCATGTTTCTATTCTGATCTTGGTGTTTATGCCTAACAACCCACACTGGTATTGTGCTCATTCCTTCTTGTATTGTGGTTTCAGCACTTCCAGAGTGGTTTTAGGCACTCCTAATCCAAATTTTAGGTTCATGTACTCAGAGATAATTACCTTTGGTTGCAAGGAGGATGCATACATGACAGAAGATGGAATTAGACAATTATGGTTTGAGAACTGCTGCTCCAAATAGAAAAGTTGAAATATATATGTTTGTAAATAACTGTGGCCTAGTGTATCTTGGAGGGGTTTTTTTTTTCTCAATAAAACTTTTTTTTTTTTTTTTAAGTTTCACTTTCTGATTTGCTGGAGCATCAGGTCTGTCTGTTGGAAAGAAGACATTTTGGGTCAATGTTGCTACACACATAGAATGATCCATGACTGAGTACTGACTAAACAGACTAGCGCAATATAAGTATATCTTATTGTGACTCCTCTTATCAGCCTGATGCTTAGGATATAGTAAACTTGGAAAGGAGCAATGGTGAGTCTTTTCCAACATGTATTTCTTTTTTTTTTTTTTTTAAGATTTTATTTATTTGTCAGAGAGAGAGAGAGAGTACGCGAACGAGCACAGGCAGACAGAGAGGCAGGCAGAGGGAGAAGCAGGCTCCCTGCCGAGCAAGGAGTCGGATGTGGGACTCGATCCCAGGACGCTGAGATCATGACCTGAGCCGAAGGCAGCTGCTTAACCAACTGAGCCACCCAGGCGTCCCCCAACATGTATTTCCAGTGCCAGCATAAATGCCTGGTTTTCTGAACACCTGAGATGAATTAATGAATAAATGCAAGCCTCCATTAAGACCAACTGATGCCCTCAGCACAGTCCTACAACGGTACCACTCAGCCACTGCTCAAAACAAAGAGTTTAAGGATCACATATACTAACCAGATGGTAAGTTAATTCTAGCCAGATTCACCAGCTATGTTTACACTGGGTATAAGTGAAACTCTCAAGCCATGAGATAGAAACAAATATGATATCTGACAACAGCTTCAACCCAAACCTTTAGTTGCTCATCATGACAAATAAAATGTTTAATAATAACAGATTAAAGTAAAATATGACAGATGAAGGTAATACAAAAAATGGACTAACCTTAAGAGAAGCAGTGAAGAAGCAAAGGGCATAAAAGCTGGAGTGGGAAGAAAATCTATTTCCTTTCCCTTGGTGCACCTGCTTATTTTGCTTAACAATTAATCCAGGGCTGAATGGATGGCAGAAAATGCAGAGTTAATATTAGAGAAAGTCTGCCTTAACAGTCTCCCTGTCTG
The DNA here is from genome assembly GCA_003697995.1 of Taxidea taxus jeffersonii. Lineage (NCBI taxonomy): Eukaryota > Metazoa > Chordata > Mammalia > Carnivora > Mustelidae > Taxidea > Taxidea taxus. The sequence goes on along the minus strand of ML109864.1, from coordinate 6,286 downwards.
ACCTTCCTAAAATGCTTTAAGCCTCAGGTGATGGTTCTATTCCATGACTCTTCTTTCTTCATATATCTTTTCCTCTTTTCCCAATCCTATGACTTCACGCCTGACTTAGTTTTCCTCTGGTAGCGCTCGGCACACTCACCGCCCAAGTCTTTCACTAAAAGACTTAGAAAGTAATGAGTCACCAGGTCAAAATTGATATGGTATATGCAAATGGACACACTATAACTGGAGAGTTACTAAGTCATACAAGGTTACCCAAGAGTCATAGTTAAATACCTTAGATAGACTTACTAGAAGAGAATATAGTTTTGAATAATACTGGATAATTAAGATCTTAGGAATGAGAAGCCCTTAAGAAGTCTCATCCCATCCCATTATCCAGCTTTATTAAATCTTAACATTTTTTATACTTTTCTCAAATCCTTTATTTTTAAGAAATGATGGTAAAACAATGGTGATTCTTGTGATCTCGATCCTATTTTCCTTCCGCACTGGATAAATCAATGGAAAGAATGGATAAAGGAATTGAGATATACTTATACTGTGGAATACTCTACAATAGTTACAAGAAATAAACATCAACACAGATACATTTTGAAACAATAAATGAGCAGTTAGGCTGATTCCAGTTGTTCACCAACACAAGCATCACTGCAATAAACATTCCTGCACATATCTCCTTAGACAAAAGCCCAAGAGTTTCTCAAGAGCATATGTTAAGAAGAGAAATGTGTGGGTTTCAAAGGATACGTACATTTTCAGCAATACTATATATTGTCAAAATCTCTCCAAATGGTTTTTTTAACCAATTAGTAGCATATAACAGTTCTCACTTCTGCCATCCTCAGTGATATTTAGTAAAAACTTTTGTTTCCATTTTTGACGATCTAATAGATTTAGAATGGCATCTCCTTTTGTTTTTATGTATATTCCTGTTATTCGTGAAATAGCGCATTAGTTCTTAACTGGTCGTTCCTCTCCTAGGAATTGCCTACTACATCCTTTGCATATTTATTCAGTTGTTTTGTTATTTTTATGTTCATTTGGAGGAATTATTTACATAACCTAGGTAATAGCATCTTGCTAGCTTTATGCATCTAAAATAATGCATAATAATAACTTTGTGAGGTGTGTGGGTTTTTTTTTATAAATTGGTCACTTTGAAACAGTCAAATTTGGCATTTTACATGATGTTTCTGTCATCTTATGTCTCCTCTAAGATACTCTCCCCTGTATTTACTTGTAAAAACTTATAGAAAAAAATTAGATATTTATTCTACCTATGTCTTCCTTTGTATGATGTGACACAGGAATCTAATTTCTTTTTTCCTATACGAACAATCAGCTTTCACAACACTATTGTCAGTGCTTTATAACTCTGCCTCTAATCTACTCCTAAAAGTAATCTTTTCAGAAGATTCCAGAATGCAGCACATTCTAAAAATTATAGTCTTTCTTTTAAGCTATTTTGGGACAGAAGTAGTTATAGGAAACTTAATGGATTTCTCTGTGTGTATGCATGTATGTATTCCAGAAGCACTGAACTAATGGAAACCCTGTTTTTAAAATACTTAATATGAGATAGTTGTGGGCTGGAAAGCAGAGGAAGAAAAGAATATTAATGATGTTGGGGACTCTTAGGTATAGCTCAGCGACAGAGGTCTTCCTGTCATATCCTGCAACCACTGGCATGACCAGAGTCTCAAAATCCTGCCACGGACAGACTTCAAGCTCCTTGTGAGTCTCTGAAATGTTATCTCTAGGACCACAACTTCAGCCTGAATTTATCTATAGCTCATAACCTGAGTCCATGACCATCACTAGCTCAGTACTTCTCTGGGAGCACAACAGGAAGAGACATTTTTAAGTTGTTTTTAACACACCACAATCTTCAGAGTAATATGGTCCACTATCGGTGCTTTGCCCTCAGCATGGCAACTCACCATGGTGTTTCCCTGAGGGAAGGTGACCATGTTCTGAGTGAAATTCTTTCTTCTGGGACACACTCGGTCATCTATCAGGGAAAGAGAAATGACCCATACAAACTACTCAGTAAACAATCTCCAGCAAGCATCTCCAAGGAAGCCAGTGGACAAGGTACATGTGGACATTACTGAATTATCTCAGATAATAAAGGAAGGGCTGTTAATATAATCAGAGGGGGCTGCAGCTGTTCAAAACAAATTCTGAGCCCAGGTAGTAAAGAGACACATATGAAAGCAGTAATTTCTAGGGTGGTTTTTTTTTTTCTCACTTTAACACTCCCATAATTTGAAAAGAATTTAATGAATTTTCATTTTCAAGACATGGAAAAACAAAAGTCCTCCTCAGCTGAGAGCAAATGCTTCCAGTGCTTGCCTGAAGCCATTCTTTTTATTGGGGGAGTTACAGCCCCTTGAGAAGAAGGGGTTTATAATGGAAAAAATGAGACAGCATCAACCATAATGAAGCTCAGAATATAAATAATAAAAACCCTGTTAATGCCCGACACTTTATGTTTCTAGAAAACCCCTGGCTTTTATCTAAAATAAGACAGTTACCGAGGAGGTGGATAAAGACCAGGCCATCTTGCTCACAGTGTTTCATTCCCTTTAGAATATGCCTCAGACAAAGACCAAACCTTTTATGAAAAAGACAAGCATAAATTTAACATGATTCTTTTATTTTACCTTTATTATCCTTCAGGGGAAATGGTCCCTTGATATATGTTAGATTTCCATTAATTTCAGTCTCCCATCTAATGCAGCGGAAATGCTCTCAACAAAGTCTCCAGTGAGGAGAGGATCATGCTTTTCAGGTAAACCCTACAGTGTCTGAGGAAGAAGAGCAGAAATCCCAGGACCCAGTTCTTCCTGCAGTATAGATTTTGCATGTAGAATTCTTCCATGAGGTGGGTGTGTGTGATTTCTTGGAGTAACAGCACTTTTCCAAATAGCATATGCAGAAATATGAACTCAACTCATAAACTCATGAAGCTCAGTACCACAGACATGGCAGCATCCATGATACTGTTCCTGTCCTCAAAGAACTCCTATTCCAGGCCTTTAATATAACTGTGGGCAGTTATTAAACACTTTACAAGTGCTTTCTACTAGGCTTAACTCTTCCCCTTCAATATGTCCTATCATCTGCACATCAATCCCAGCAAGGCAGGGGCTATTATTATTATTATTATTACCACTTTTTGAGATGCTGAAACAGTTTTCAAGGGATTAATGAGCCTCCACACAGACACAGGGCTGCCTGAAATTTCTGATTAACAATTATATTTTAAATTTTTTAAAAATGACAGTAGAAAATTACAATGAGGATGGCCTTCTCAGCATGCACACATGACAGATTATGAAAAGTTTCCAACTAGCTCACCGATAACATCATAAGCATCATATTGGTATTTTTTATATTAAACTAAATATGAGTGATTTTGGAATGTAATGTAGAGAAGAATTATTTTGGTCTAAATGACAGAAACTCAACCCAAAGTGAACTAAGCTAAGTAAATAAATTAAGGAAAGCATTCAAAGCTCAAAGGTCCAGGACTAGTTATCTCCAGGTATAGTGAAATGCAGGTACTTCTATGATACTACCAGCAGTATTCCTTTACACATAGCTCTACTTTCCTCTGGGTTGCCCTCACTGGCAGGAAAATTTTTTCTCTTGCAAGAACATCTCCCTACAGCTTATAGCAAGTCTGATGGAAAGGCCTTTTTTTTTTTAATTTTTTTTAAAGATTTTATTTATTTATTCGTTAGAGAGAGAGCGGGAGCGAGCACAGGCAGAGTGGCAGGCAGAGGCAGAGGGAGAAGCAGGCTCCCTGCTGAGCAAGGAGCCTGATGTGGGACTCGATCCCAGGACACTGGGATCATGACCTGAGCCGAAGGCAGCTGCTTAACCAACTGAGCCACCCAGGCATCCCTTTTTTTTTTTTAATTTTTAATCAATCTTTCTAACAGAAGTCCCAGAATTGAATATCATTAACCTGCTTTGATTATCATCACCATCAGAGGGGTAGAATGTTTTGGTGAATAAATCTGGACCTAAAGCCACCCATGGCTCTGAGTGGAGAAAGTAATCCCACTTAAACTGCATGACTGAGGGTAGGAGAAAGAGATTCCTCAAATGAAAATCAGAGAGTTGTTGTCCCCCCCCCCCCAAAAAAAGTGGCTAGATTTGTACAAGGAGACACAACTGAGGTTCTTCACAAAGAGAACAAAGAAGTAAAGAGCTGGGCATGCTCAGGAGTGGCAACCAGGAAGAATGATATAGAACCACTTTAATTATTTGATGTTACTGAAAAGAAAGTTGGGTGAAAAAAAGCAGAGGAAAAACAGAATCATGAAATTAACTATACCAGTAAAGCCACCAATCACCTCATGCTCCCAGCTCTTTTCTGAGGCACAGAAGTACCCACTGAACCTCTAGTGGGTGAATGGAGCTAGAAGAATCCATCTCAATATATCCATCTCAATATAACTGAGCTGGAGCAGTTACTAATTGAGCAAAACACTTTTCCTACTGTTTCTTAATTCCAAAAAGCGTAGAGGTGCTCACTATTCATACTGGGGAAGAAGAAAAGTTAGAGTAAGGTATTGATTTTAAAAGATTCTATTTTTCTTAAAGGAGTAATCTCTTAGCTTATCCTCCCATGTTTCTCTCAAAATTCTCTACCTTAGAAATTGCTAGATGAGATACTAATCAAAGAGCTTTGAATTATTCTCAGAAAGTCTCTAAATATGAAAATCTATGTTAAAATTATTAGAACCTGGAAATACAGCACTATCTAGGTATTATACCCCACAACAAAAATTTTTCAGTCACATTTAACAGATTGGACTCATTGATCATTTTAAGCTCAACAACCCCTTCATGATTGGCATTTTATCAAATTAAAATGTATTCTAGTTTACACACTCGTTTTGTATACACTCTGAACATCAGAGTATAAATAATATACATAACAAATGTTGACGTTAGAGCTTTGTGTAGACAGAAAGTTTTTCCTCAAAAATAGATACAACTAACGAGGCATGTTTTAAAACCTTATATGAAACTATCTTTAGCTTCTGCCAAGAATGCCAGCAGAAATTTGGATTTTTTTTTTGCAGTCTATCTTAAAACAGGAGATAGCTGAATAAACATCTTCTGAAGATTTGTTTTCTGTAAGATTTTATTCATGAACAACCCTTATGAATCATGTATTCTACAAACTTCTTGGACTCTCTTCAGCTTTCACCCTGATCAAGTATAAAAACCAATCCCACCAAAGGTGGCCTCAGAAGAGCAATTTTATTCACTCTAGTTGAATAATGGACATTTAATGCTATTAATTCCTATCTTAGGGGTGGGTGCCTGGGTGGCTCAGTGGGTTAAGCCTCCGCCTTCCGCTCAGGTCATGATCTCAGGGTCCTGGGATCAAGCCCTGCATTGGGATCTCTGGTCATCAGGGAGCCTGCTTCCCCCTGCCCCCTCTCTGCCTGCCTCTCTGCCTACTTGTGATCTCTGTCTGTCAAATAAATAAATAAAATCTTTAAAAAAAATTCCTATCTTATAACCCTTCAGAGTCTAGGTTAGTGTATTAGTTTACCCTCCCCAATTTTTCTTACTGCTTTATGACTCCCTTATTCTTTAAACATGCTTACCATAAAAAACATTGGTAGAATCTGAACTCTGTGCCAGATGAAAACAGAAAAAATTATTTCCATATACGTCCAATTCATTTAAGTTCATATATGCATGTCCCCCTTTATGTTCATCCATCTCACTTTCACCTCCAGAAACGCAGGGAGGTCAGAGTTCTAGTTCCTAGAATTGGCCTTTTATGAAACAAAAGCTACTCCTCCTTTGTACGCCTTGAACTAATATTCTTTGGCAAGAGCTTAGAAGGATATTATGTTTATATTTCAGGGTGTTATACATACACACATATACACATGTGAAAATGTATGTATGTAGATATATAAATATGCATATATATACATGAAAAACATAATAAATAATTATCTCTCTTCTTTTTTCTTTTTTCTTTTTTCGGAATTTAGATCTCACACCACTCACAAAAAAATTTAGAGAGGAAAATACTTGTAATTCAACTTCTCCAAAGGAGACCCGTATAAGATTATTCATGATGAGAACTCATTCAAAATAGTTTTAAATGTCAAAATAATGGATCTTTTACTGCTTTCATCTAGCCTGCTTTCCCAAATGTTTAGTGAATTGGATCTTTCCACTAGATATTTTCTCTAGATACTAAGTCTAAATATAGATTTTCCTTCATTCCCCTCCCTGA
>ML109863.1:55231-103829 GCA_003697995.1 Taxidea taxus jeffersonii | reverse complement strand
AAAAAAAAATAGAACTAATTGAATATGATAGAGAAAGATAGACAAGAGCTAGTAGTTATTGAATCTGAGCTGTCCCAAGGTCTGCAGCTGAAGAATCAAGAGGGCTGATGTGTAAGTTTAGGTTTAGTTCTGAGTCTGAGTGGGAGAAGAGTGATGTCCCAGCTCAACAACAGTCAGTCAGAGAAAGGAAATACCCTTTCAGGTTTTGTTATTGTTGTTCTACTCAGGTCTCAAACAGATTGGATCAAACCCACTAGCACTGAGGAGGGCAATCTACTTTCCTCAGTCTATTGATTCAAAAGTTAATTTCAACCAGAAACACCTTCACAGACACATTCAGCATAAGATTTAACCAAAGATCTGGGCACCTAATGTCCCAGTCAAATTGACATATAAATTAACCATTATGAGAGATAACAAACAGATGACTTTATGCAGATACTAGTCATTTCCTGTGGATCTGCTTTAAGATAATGCCCAATCCATTGCAGAGAATGAGCAAACATTTCCAAGGTTTGTCTACATGTTTAATAGTTTATTCTGTTATTTTTGTATTAATATTTATATTAAATTTCCCTAGCCTTAATTTTCCTTACCACTTAACACCCCATTCATCCTTTCAAATAAGTAAATTAGTGAACAATTAATACCATGGGTAAAAGTCCATAAATCAAACCAGGATTAAGCACTCGATAGCCTTATTCTTCAAAACATTTAAAGTACTTGTATGTATTATTTAATTTAAACAAACTCAAATATTTACTAGGTACAAAATAATATACTGTGTACTATTAGTAATATAAAAAGGTATTATACTGAACCTTTACTACTAAGAAACTATCTAGTGGGAACAGAGCAGACATACATACATTACCACAAGCAGACTAGAACAAAAGTCAACATTCTATGAAATTGTGGGAGAAGAGATCATTTCGGTGGGGGAAGATGAATTCTAACTGAAGGATTGTAGGTTTTAGGGAAAAGGTAATTGAAATCAACATTTGAAGTACAGAAAGTAGTTTGAAATGTGGGGATATAGTGAAGTTTATTATATTAATAAAGGACATAAATGGCCTATATTGGTTATACACTTTTCAAGATAGCAGGAGAGTAAAATAGCAAGGCATTCGAGCTTGAAGATTTTGGTTGGTGTATCGGCCAGTTCACTTATGATCAAGCTTAACTTTCTGGAGTCCAAGATTTCTTGACCATAAAATTGGGAAATATTAAAGCCTGCATTCATGCTGTGAAATCAAATGAGATCATGTGATCAGTTTGATTAAGGTAAAACTTTTATTTTCTCAATTACTGCTTCCTACTGTGCTCTGTCAAATTCCTTCCAACAGCTGAATAAGGAGCTCCAAAAGGACATCTCTCTGTTATTCCTTATCTTTTCTTTTATTTATTTATTAAAACAAAACAAAATAAAACACCTCATTACAGCAGAAACCTTGTTTCAAAGTTTGAAAAAAATTATAATCTATTTGATTCAAACTTATCTCCTCCAGGCAGTACAGAGACTTTCAGCTCCAACACCGTGGAGCAGAAGGGAGGAGAAGGTTGGGTGGTATCTCCCAGTCTGTCTTCCACCCCTTCCTTTCTTTTTCTTCTCATGGTGTTCTTTTTGAGACAAGGCAGATAGAATGATAAATTGATACATCCATAGCTGGAGAAAAGTAATTGTTTTCTACAGAATTTTTATGATCTATAGATAATTTGTACTCTTTTATTAAGTTTTTTGTGTGTTTTTTGCTTTTATTGTTTATTTTACTTATAGCATCTTTGTATGGATATTCTTTTTCGTTCTCATAAATATGAGTTGGATTTCCTTGAACTCTTAACACAAGACTTCTGCAGAGAAGCAGGGGGATAGGGCCAGAGAGGTTTTTCAGTCTTCAGGCTAAAGTGTTCCCCACTCCCTTCTACATCAATAGATTGTTTCCTTATGATAATATGGCATCACTGAGTCTCCCCTCCCTGACTCTTTTTTTTTTTTAAAGATTATTTATGTATTTATTTATTTGAGAGAGTGAAAAAGCAGAGTAAGCAGAAGAGAACAAGAGAACACAAGCAGAAGAGAACTGGCGAAGGGGAAGAGGGAGAGGGAGAAGCAGTCTCCCTGTTACTTAGGGAGCCCTGATACGGGGCTCCATTCCAGGACCATGGATCATGACCTGAGTCAAAGGCAGACACTTAAACTTAACCAACTAAGCCACCCAGGCACCCCTCCCCTCCCTGATTCTCAGAATCCATCTTGGTTCAGAGCTTATCCCTTTAGCTCTGTTCTCACAGGCTGCCATCAATAAGTGACCCAGATCTTGTCACTTATTTTCTGGTGTTTTCTTAACTTTACCTCCTCTGAGTCACCTGAACTATTCCTTCCTTCCCCAGTGCTTAAACTCTTCCACGTCAGCTGAACTCACAGCACTTGCTACTCAGATATGCTTTCCTACTGCTTAATTTTCTAGAGATTTCTGAGAACTTCCATTGACTAGGCTCTTTGCAGTCCCTTTTATCCTCAAAGTATCATTTCAATTTCCTGTATGGGCTTCCTGCCAGCCTCTGATTTCCTCACTTACCTGCAATTTGAAGCTTCTAAGTTTTCTTCAAGCTTAAATAAACACATAATTTGTGTGTGCTTTTCATCTTTCTTTTTTTTTTTTTTTCAGAAAAATATGAGGATATTCAAATCTCAGCTGCCACCATATTCCTACTGGAAGCATGTGACTTAATTGAATTTTATGACTTCAATATCCTCATATATATCTTACAACTTTAAATTTAATATAACACTCCAGTCTGCTTCTTTTTGGTTGTAGAAATTCTCTTTTACACCCTTTTGCCACTAATTTTTACAGACTGAGTGGTGGGGGTGGACAGAAGAAGGCAAGTTTGTGAGAATGGCAAAATATGTTGGTGTGGAGGTACAGACCACCTTTCTTCTGAGAATGGGTTCTCTCCACATGTCCCTTATGGACAATCCTCAAGAGCACTCTTCTATCTCTTTGTCTCACATTCCTCCACTCACAGCTTAAACACAGATGCAGATAACCAGACGGGGCTGTATGCAGAAAATGGTGGTAGTGTTTGCAGATGCAGACCCACCTGGAAGCCAATGTTGTTGGTCCCCAATTTTCTCCCTCTCAATTGCTCCTGATTCTCTTCCAGCTCTGACTATCCCCATTATGGCTATAATGGCCACCTTTTTAATATTGCTCTTCTCTATGTATTACTGGATTTTTTGAATTTTTCATGGTTTGTGATCCACTCAGGGAAACTCTTCCAGCTTAGATTAATATTTTTTTCCCTTTCCTTGTTTTGTTATTCGTTTCTTTCCTTTCATTTTTTGGGGATTCACAATGGATCAGAAATTCTATAATGTATCTTTGATCTCTATCTTTTAGCTGGAAACCAACACATTTCCTTTACTTTTCAGCATCTGGTCATGTTCCTCTGTATAAAGTATGGCTTATCAGTGTTCTTTTAAACTGGTTCATGGTACTGAATAAAATATGCTCCTTGTTCTGTCATGAAAAATAGGTGGGCCATCACCTCCCTTGCCCTATGAATACAGTGTAAGATTAAATTAACACCTTGACAGTTATATCGCACTTACTTTTATGGAAATCAAATCAACTAATACCACTAAGCCTTTTTAATTTTTAATATTTTTGATAGATATACTGATGCTAAGTTAAGTATCCTATATCTTGCATTTTTGCAGTTATATTTTTTACTCATTTCACTTTTTTAGTCAAGTTTTTTGGGATTTGGTTTGTTGTATAACCTATGACCTATCACTTCCCATTTTTATATAAATTATTACCAATATGACAAACCTAAAAATAAAGGACAACTAATTTTATTGTTGAATACACAGCTCATATCAACTAAATTATTATATTTCATTATTTTCAATACTTTTCTAGGGAAACTATTTTCTCATTCAATATTTATTGAGAACCAAGCCAAGGTCTAGATTCTGGTGGTAGAACAAGTCAAAAAAAAAAAAAACAAAAAAAAAACGAAAAACACTCACATTCTCATGGAGTTTCTTGGTGAAAGGGGTGAGACTATCCACACACACATTTCAAAAAACAGTATCAGTGAGATATTGTTTTGCAGGGAATTAAATAAGATGACCCAACAGACAATGCTTAAGCGACTGTATTTGATATTTCTCATTAATAATTGTCTTTTTGTTTTAAGGTAGTGGTGGTGTTATGTACCCATAAAAAGTCTTCTACAGGTAGCTTGAGAAAAATCCCAGAACAATTTCTAGTTACAGCCTTTCACACACTGGGGTGCCCTAAAGAGACTAAGCTTTCAAAATACAATTTCATCAAGGATCCCTAGCCATAGGTGACCTAAGGAAGTAAGAATTATATTTCCTAATTAAGCTGATGGTGTTATGTGCATCATAAATTTATTTGCACCCATTAAGCAAATAGAGCCAATATGTTTTATACTTACTTTGATTATGATCGAAATACCTCCTGACTCTTTTATCTTGGATGATCTAAATAATTTCCTGTTAGAAAAATTAGGGCAATAGTATATATATTGATGTAGGTGTCTTTTGCAAATAATTACTTTGCTTATCAAAAATTGAGTTTATAGCTTCAAATCTATTGACTTCCTACTTGCCTCAAGTTCTAATGTTATTTAAGATTATATTACTCTGCAACTGTCCACAGGTGGTCTTTGCTTTAGAATCCCAATTTATAGTATTATTTTTAACCTTAAAATATTTTTTGCACTTTAATACCCTCATAACATCTCTTCCTTTCCATAATTTCCATTCATTGTCAGATATGAAGAAAATGTGCATTTTTTTTAACCCACTGTCAGTTGCATTAGAAATTGGTATTTTTTGTAAAACAACTTGAAAATACTGTTGAGTGGCACTTGGGTGGCTCAGTCGGTTAAGCATCTGCATTTAGCTCAGGTCATGAGCTCCTGGTCCTAAGATCAAACCTCTTATAAGGTTCCCTGCTCAGTGGGGAGTCTGTTTCTTCCTCTCCCTCTGCCTCTCCTCTCACTCCCTCAGCATCTCCTCTCTCTCAAATGAATAAATAAAATATTTTTAAAAACACTGTTGAAATATAGACTGCATGGACATCTTCCATCTCAAGATGGAAGATGGTGGCTAAAACATTTTTCCCCTTACCATTTTAACACTCCATTATCAAGATGGTGGCTAAAACATTTTTCCCATTACCATTTTAACACTCCATTAAAATGATAAAAACAGTGAGAGGTAGATGAAATTTTGTAGCAACAAATGTAATAGAAACAGTGGATTTCTGGACAAGAGTTTTCCATAAATTTCTTAAAGTAGGAAATGGTGTTTTTCCAAGGAAAATGTACATAAACATCTAACTCTAAAGATGGAAGTGACATTAGAGATGACTTGAAAGAAGTACAGACGCTGCTGTCTTACTCTTTGCTTCTTACCACCTCTCCCATGAAGGGGAGGTCTAGCACAGTGCTCAGCCTGGTGGATGCTAACTGGTCAGGTGGGGACAAAACTTTCCCCGGCTTGTTGGCATGTTCAATCACAAAGAGTTGTGTGACTGTCTTTTCCTTGTTCCAGATAGGGGGGAGAAAGACCATGTGGACAGTTTTAAGCAGGTTTTTTAATTTATATTTTCTTTTAACCATTTAATGAACAAATATATATTGGATTAGTACTTGGTACCACACACATGAGGCATCTGGGATAAAATGGTGAGTAAAAGACTGATGCAATGTTCATGAAGCCTACATTCTAGTGAGGTGATTGATCACACACTCACACAAATATAAAATTACACCTGTAATAATTTCTGTGACAGACAAGTATATGTTGCTATGGGAACAAACAGTGGGGTATTTGTTATGTTTTGGCATGATTTCATGAAGATGAAATCTAACTGCAATCTGAAGAATGAGCAGGAGGAGTTAACTAGTAAACAGAGAAGGTTAGAGAACCCCAGCAGTGGAAAGAGTGTGTGTAAAGCAATGTGCCAGGGAGGTGCTAGGAAAGTTCAAAATGATAGCAAAAGGCCAGTAAGACTGGAGAACAGAAAACTAAAAATGTGGGTAGGGCCAAAATACACAGGGCAGCCTAAGACATGTGTGATGGTTAATTTTTATGTGTCACCTTGACTAGACCATGGATACCATATCTGTGACACCTAGACATTATTTTTGTGTGTGTCTATGATGGTGTTTCTGGAAGAGATTAATATTTGAATTGGTAGACTGAGTAAAGCAGGTGACTTTCCCTAATGTAAGTGGGCATCATAGAATTCCTGAAGCACCTGTATTGAACAAAAAGGCAGAGAAAAGTTAAATTCATTCTGACTGTTGAGCTGGGATATCAATCTTCTGCCCTGGAAATTCCTAGTTCTTGGGCCTTTAGACTCAAACTGGAATCTGTATCTTCACCTTTTAGCCTTCAGACCTTCTAAGAAAACGACTGACTGACTGGGTCTCCAGCTCCAGATGGCAGATCATGGGACTTCTCAGCCTCCACATTCACATGAACCAATATCTTATAATAAATCACTTTCTGGATATTTACACATATGTATCACCTATCATTTCTGTTTCTCTGGAGAATCCTAATACATCATCATATTAAGAGTTAATTTTTGGGGTGCTTAGGTGGCTCAGTTTGTTGTGTCTGACTCTTGATTTTGGATGAGGTCATGATCTTAGGGTTGTGACATTAAGCCCTGTGTCAGGCTGTGTGCTAGGCATGGGTCCCACTTAAGATTCTCCCTCTGCCCCTCCCCTCTGCACCTGCACAGGGGCACAAGCTCTATCTCTAAAAACAAAAACAACAACAAAAACAAAAACAAACAAAAAAAAACAAGAAGAAAAATTGTAAAAGAAGACTTAATTGCTCATAGAATCGTAAGATTTAGAAGGAGCTGTTGATGAGAGTCTGATGTTAGCTTAGTAATCGTTAGTACTCCTTCCTTTACAGAGGACCATTTATAATTTGGTTTCCTAAAAAATATTGCTTTGCTTTGTTTTACATTCTAGAACTTTTAGGATTATTTACGTGGTGTTTTAAAATTTTATAGCATCTCTATGGTGACAAACTTCATTGTTTTGTTGGAAAATCAGTGAGAACTCACAGTGACCATGCTTTTACTTTATCAAAATATCCTCCATTACTTTGTGTTAGTTCCTTCCTCCAAACGCTTTTAAGATATTTTATCATTAGTTTTCACCACTTTGATTATGATGTACCTTAATCTGCTTTTCTAGGTTTGTCCCACTTGTGGCTTGCTTAGCTTTTTGAAATATTAGGTTTATAGTTTTCATCAAATGTGAGACATATTTGGTGGTCATTTTATTATTTCTACAAACATCTTCATCTGCTCCCCAAGTCTCTCTTCTCATTGTGAACCACCAGTTCCTATTCTATTATGTTAGATAACTTGACATTGACCTACAGGTCATTGCTGCTCTATTTATTTATCTCTTTCAGTCTTCATTGTCTCTATTTTGAGCAAATTATCTTGCAAGATTTTAATTTTATTGATTTTTTTCTTTTGCAGTGTATAATTTACTGGTAATCATTTGAATATGTGTGTGTGTGTGTATTTCCCCACATTTCTAGAAGTTTTAATTAGTTTTCTTTAAATAACTTCCATTTCTTTCCTTATCATTTTTCTATTTTCTTTTATAGTATTGGGCATATGGAGAATATTATGATAACTATTTTAATATGATTATCTAGTAATTCCATAACTTTTGTTATTTCTAATTTCCTTCCATTGACTGGTTTTAATCTAATTAGGTATCATATATTCCTGCTCCTATGCACACACACAATTTTTTACTGGATGCTTCCCATTGTAATTTTTAGATCGTTACATACTAGATTTTCTGGTATTCCATTCAAAAGTATACTTTGTTCAGGCACACAGTTGAATTACTTAGGATTAGTCTAATCCTTTTAAGTCTTGCTTTTAGTTTGGTTTGGAAGTTCCCAGAGTAGCCTTTGGCCTAGGATTCATTTTGCTCATTACTAATGAGGACTTTGGAAAATTCCACCCTGAGCATTGCAACTTTTCTCCACTATTCCCATCCCAGAGCATGTTCAGCCTCCTGTTTTCTGGTGACTCTTTTAGTAGCCACCTGAAATTCTACCCAATATATAGAATGCCAGTATTCAGGCAAAGATTCATGTCTCAGATATTGAAAGCTATCTTTGTCCAATATTCTCTTCTCTATTATCATTCTTCTCTTTGTATTATGTTTTGGAAATTGTCTTTCGGCAGTAAGCTGGAGCAATTATAGAGCTTACCTTATTTGTTTCACTTCCCTCAGGTATTTAATTTTGTGGTTGCTTATTGTCTAATGTCTCAAAACAATTGTTTCATACAGTATATCCTCTTTTCTAGTTGTTTATGGTGGCAGAATAATTTCCAAAACAGTTAATTCTTTATGAATACAGACATTAATTGATATGTTTATTATTGTTGTTGGACTTCATAGATTGATATTATCTTTTTTCTTCTCTGCTATATTTTTTTAGGTTTTTGGTCTTATTTGCCTGAGAAAATGAAATGAATGAAAATATTCATTTTAAGACTAATTTTATTTTTATAATCTTAATTTTCAAGAACTTTTCTTACCTTCTGATTTCCCTATTATATATTTATGAAAATAACATGTTCTCAAATACATCATAATATATTGATTAAAAATTGGGAAGTTTCCCTTTTTCTTTAGGCATTTGTTGGTTTTTATTTCTTTGGCTGTTTTAGGTTTCTCTTAATAGTTTGGTGATTCTTTGTTTTTTCTCTCTATCTAAGGGTGCATGGATGAAGATCTTATTGTGAGCTCTTTTCATCTTGAGTACAGTGTACAATGGCTTATTTTGCTTAAAGTATGCACATAAAAAATCATTGTTTTATGGGACCATTAAATGCCAGAATGCAGAGATATTTTCATTAGAATAAAAAATCTATAAATTTAGCTGTCCCAATTCTCAATTTCTTAAGAGAAGAATCATTTTGGTGGAGCAGGGAGGGATGTTGAAACTTCTTATTCTCTTATTCTACTTTACCTATAAATGGTTATTATTGTAAACATATTTTTTAAACTATTGTTTTAAAGTAATGGTGAAGGAGAGAAAAACATATCTATAGTGAATCCACAACCTTCAACAAAACTTCTTCCTTCTATGGTCTTATTTCCTCAAGGGGTCAACTTTAGGTCTTGCAAAAATGGTCTTTGAAACTGTTCAAAGACTGGGTAATAGAAGTGACTTGGTTCACCTTGCAAATCAAATACAGGATACATAGATGAATGATAGATCTATAGTTGTTTATGAATTCAATGAGAAGGATGAATTTGAACAGGGAAAGCATCTGTGCAAGGTGACTGAGAGACTGAAGAAAAAAAAATAACTCAGTCACTTCTTCCTTTCTTCCTTTCCTTTTCTTTCTTTCTTTCTTTCTTTCTTTCTTCGCTCTTCTTTCTTTATTTCTTGAGAAAAAGCACATGCCATTGCACAGGCAATTGGGCAGGGAGAGGGACAAAGAAAGAGGGAGAGGAAGAGAATCTTGGGGGGGTGGGGCTTAATTTCAAAACCCTGAGAACATGACCTAAGCCCAAACCAGCAGTGGGCAGCTTGCCTGCTTAACCAACTGAGCCATCCAGGTGCTCCTAGTTGAATGATTTCTGTACTGACTGATGCAAATGAAAGAGCAAGTAGTTTGCAAGATCGGGTTGTCTTTTGTTAAATGAGATTCAATATGTAAGACTGCTCTAATATGCAGGAAGGAAGGAGGAAACTGCGTGGAAATATAGTTCTGTTTGTATGTTTGAAGAAGGAAGAGTGAGATGATCCACTGAGAGGAAAGGGGAAAAGGAGACAAGTGATTACCACATTTTTGAAGCAAGCAGAGAAGGACACAAATAGTTAAAGTATCAAGTAGTTCAGGTTTTTAATATTAAATAGGCAGAACAAAACTTTCTGCCTCTTAAATCAGACAGACCAAAACATATCAAATGAAGAACTATTCCAAAGTCTGACTAAGAGGCTTAAATGCAAAGAGATTTGGAGCTGAAACTGCAGGTAATAATTCTGTGTTCATATACTTCATCCTTCCCTCCCTGCCCCCCAACCCACCACCACCACTTTTCTGGGCTTGTATCAATTTTGCCTAGGAATCTGGTGGGATTTTTTTTTCCCACTTTTTATTTCTTTTGTTTTTGTTTGGGGGAAAAAGATAAACCAACTCTTAGATGCTTAATCAAAGACAATCTCACAGACATAATTCATTGTGGCCCAGAGAATCAATGAAGAACTGACTCATCAGATCCCAAGAAATGTAAGAACCCCGTGTATTAAAATCATGTGCTATAAGGCAGTTTTGAATAATTTTTCAAAGAAATTCAGGTTGAGATGACTTCATTAATAAGATTTATATTGGAAAAAAGATGGGAATCATATGTAGGTAAATGGCAGTTATTCGACTGGAAGAATGAAAGCAGGTGAGAGGTCACTGAGACATGAGAAAGGATGACACATGCGGGAAAAATCAGGCCCATCAGCTTGGGTAGAAAAGGAGATGTGGGGAGAGATGCAGCAAGAACAGAGGAAGAGCAGTAGGAGTGGGAGTCACCATTCAGGATCTCCGATGTTGTCCTAAGGCCCTGGATTTTATACTGAAGACACTGGAAAACCACCTTCTGTATTTTGATGGAAATCAAAAATTTTGTTTGGTATGTACAATATGCAAATTAGCCAACTTAAGAATCTTATAAAATCAAATGGTATCTGAAATAATAAATAAGCAGTCTGTAGATTGCTCTTTGTATAGAAATCACAATAAAAAATTATAAGCTTTACCAAAGCTGAGGGAAAAATTAAAAAAAACAAAAACAAAAACAGAAATTTCAAAGCAGAACATTATGGGAATGCCCTGTGCTTTCTCCTGTGTGACTTGCACACGCTTCTCCTTTTCTCAGTGATGCCATTCTTCCTTTCCTCCGAAGGACTTCTATTCACTCATCAGACTCAAATATTCCCTTTTCTGAGAAACTTTCTTGGGTTCAATAAGACTTAATTACTTTTACCCTCTGCTCTCCTGTTATCATTGTTTGGCCTCCATTATAAGACTTAAGGATCCACTGTAGCTATGTGTTTATAGGTTTGTGTTCTCTCAGTTTCGCACTGGGGCTAGCCATTCCATTGGTTATGAAATGGTATAGGAATATTACACTGAAGTCATTTCAAATTATTATATTAGAGATAATGTGGGTAGATGACATCCATAGACTAGGAAAAAATTCAAGGGATCTTAAAACATGTGGCTAAAAGAGTTCATTCATTTGAGAATAGAGACCCGTTTGGAGACTGGGGTAGCCACGGTCTGTGTGGACTCTGTCCCACACTGCCCCATCTACACCCCTATAATGCTGTCCCCCACCCCCTGATAATACGCTCCCCATATACACCCCCCGTATACAACCCCTTTATACACATTTCAGAGCCTCCTCTGCTAGCTGGACTCCAGTTCGATCTGCCCATAACAGGCACTTGCATGGGAATAGAAGTCTAAAAAGTGTGGAAGGTTTTTGTTTTTCCATGCTTCTGGTAGGAGAAACAGAGAGTGTGCGGGTTCCTAGGCTTCAACCAACTTTGTGGCTGTTCTTGAAACTCTGTGCTCAGCGGCTCCACCACCAGTAGCAACCAAGTTTCCACTTGTCAGGAGAATGTTGGCTCCTGGTTTATCACAGATTTCCTCCTTCAAGTTCCTCCAGCCCTACGGTCATTAGCAGGTTCCTGAAATCATGGATCTCTAAGAAAGAGTACCTTCATGTTTTGGTTACACTACTAATACTTGCAATAATTTTGTAACCTTTTTCTTATTTTAAAATCCCCTTCATTGGGACCCCTGAGTGGCTCAATCGGTAAGTGTCTGCTGGCTCAGGGATCCTGGGATTGAGACCCCCATCAGGCTCCTTGCTCAGTGGGGAGCCTGCTTCTCCCTCTGCCTGCCACTCCCCTTCTGCCTGCTGCTCCCCCTGCTTGTGTGATTTTTCTGTCTCTCTCTGAAAAATAAGTAAATAAAATCTTTAAAAAATAATGATAAAATCCCCTTTGCTTGAAATACTCACACCAGCCAGTGCAGGGCATAGGAGAGCAGATGTTGGTTGGCATGGAGTAGGATGGTAGCAGTGCAGATGGAGAAGTGTGCAAGTATGGGCTATATTTTGCAGCAGAGCCATTACAACCAGCTGATAGACTGGATGTAGGGAGGAAGAGAAATGAAAGGATCAAAGGTGATTTCCACTTTTGGTTAGAGGGTCTGGTGTGTTTACTGAGATAGGAAAGCAGTGAAGAATTTAAAAAAAAAAAATGGGTAAAAAATATAACTGTCCTGAAATATGTCTGTGAGCATTTAGGATATCAGAAGTCCTTATAAGAATACTTCTGCCTTTATAAGATTAGTATGGTTGAAAGGAAGAGAAGAAGGGGCCTGTTCTCATAAAATTGTGTCACTTAGAAAGGCAGGTTAGGTTTGTGGTTGTAAGTGTGGACTCCACAATCAGACTGTTTTATTGGGAGCTCATGTTGCATTGAAGATTTTATTTTTAATCCAGAAAACTAATAAGAATTCTGTAACCAGCACAAAAATCCGCCATCCAACTGACAAGGAGGATGTAAAGGAATGAGAATAATAACCTGATCTACCACTTTGCTCTTTTATTATATTGCTTAGATACCTTTTTGTGTAAAAAAAAAAAAAAAACGTTATAGTCAAGTTGTATTCTGTAATCCTATCGTTAGCACGTTTCCACCTACTACCATGCCTTAAATTAGATATTTATTTTTTTAGTATTTTCATACTTTGTATATATACATATATACACACACATACACACACCCATAAATAATATATAATTTTGTATATTTTAATTTTACTTCATGGGTAGAATAATATATTATTCTGCAGATAGTTTTTTTTGTGCATTTTTATATATCTATACCTGACTCTATAGTAAGCCCCCAGTAAATACTATCATATAGCAAGGTTTTTTTGAGAAACTCGTTTTCCTTTTTTTTCTTTTTTTAAGATTTTGTTTATTTATTTGACAGATAGAGATCACAAGTAGGCAGAGAGGCAGGCAGAGAGAGAGGAGGAAGCAGGCTCCCCGCTGAGCAGAGAGCCCGATGCGGGACTCGATTCGAGGACCTTGAGATCATGACCTGAGCTGAAGGCCGAGCTTTAACCCACTGAGAACACCCAGGCATCCCTAGAAACTCATTTTCCTTAAAGAGCCTCAACAAAGGCCCGCTGAGATGGATTTGTATCCTGAACATATGGTGCTCTGCTCTGTCAATACCCTTGCCATACACTGAGTGTGAGTACCTCTGCATCTAGTATTGCCACTAGCTAAACTGAAGTGTTATATATCCTATGAAGTCCTAGAAGGTCAAATTGTACTAATTGTCATTACATCTCTAGAGTCTGATATGTTTACTGATATAGGAAAGCATCGAAGCACCAGGCCTAGAATTGGCTCGTTGTTAATGTTTGATGAATGAATGAATGAAATCTGCATTATGCGAACAGAGAACACTTTTTGTGTGATAAATAACTGACAGCCTTTTTTTCAGCTAATTTTAGGAAACGAAGCTCTTCAGCATGTGAGCTGATAGAAGTACTGTTACTTGATGTTGAAACCTGGCACAACCTGCAAACCTAAATGGCCCAGTAGGAGAGCTGCATGTTCGAGAAAAGAACAAAAGGCAAAGAAGAAAACGATAAAACCTTATGGAATGTTCTCTGGGCAAGGCTTATTCTTCTTTGGCTGCGATATGCATTACATAAAGACAATCCATTAAGAATACACACTAATATGGGATGCCTGAGTGGATCAGTGGGTTAAGCCTCTGCCTTCAGCTCAGGTCATGATCTCGAAGTCCTGGGATCGAGTCCTGCATCAGGCTCTCTGCTCATCAGGGAGCCTGCTTCCCCCTCTCTCTCTGCCTGCCTCTTTGCCTACTTGTGATCTCATGTGCTCTCTCTGCCAGGTAAATAAATAAAAAAAAATCTTTGAAAAAAAAAAGAATACACACTAATAACTAATATTCATTTTGCATATTTAAAATACTACATATCTTGTCATAACAAAAAACAATATAGCAATGGTTTTCACCTGTATTTAATATTTTTGAATGGGTGTTTTAAACATTACCATTTCACTGCACATACTCACTGAATTTCTGAATCAGAACATGTTTTTTGAAAGATGCCTTTATTTCAAAGTACTATGTTTTTAATTATGTGCAAATATTTAAGCAACTGAAATATAAAATATTCATTCATATTCTTAATGTATGTGGTATTCCAAACCATTTTTTGTTACTCCAGACCACAATATACTTTCCCTTGTAAGCTGCATATTGAGTCATGGGAATAATACATTTAAAACATTAGTAAAATAAATACAGATCACACCTGGACTAAATATAGAAAGCACTAAGTTCCTGACGGGCATCTACACATCATAGAAATTAGACATTCAGCCCTATATAGTAATTTTAAAAAATCGCAGACAATGTCATCAAAATGAACATCATTAAAAATCAGTCACAGCAAAGACAATGACAATGAAATTTCTGTATGAAGAAATGATTTCTGAATCACACATGGTAATCAAATTATTTTGAACAATATTTAATACTATAATAGTTTAGTGCAATTTAGTAATTGAGATATCCCTTGAGAGATACTTGTTTTTAATCAGAGCAAATTTAATCGAAGAGATTATCCTCCAACTTTATCCCAAGTTAATTTTTAAATATACCCTGGTCTTCACTATTCTTAAAGACCATATTATTTAACTAATTTTTTATAATTTTTTGCAATTGAGACATTATATTTATGATAATGATAATATTTTACATATCTAAATATTGATACACTGAAGGCATGATTAAAAATGTATGGCATATATTAACATTTTAAATACATATAGGAAACAACTATCAAAATGATGTGCTGATTTTTCTAGAAGTCTACAAAAACAAACTAGCCCTTCAAAGTGTCCTAGAAATCTCTTTTTTTTCTTTTCTGAATACAATCTATTCATATTCTCCAAGTAGCAAGTTAAAATGTGTGTGATATATTTGCCACTAAACCTTTCTGTGTGAAATGTAAACACTAAATTACCTAATAGAGTCCTATCTCAACTTCTAAACGGAATTATTTATAACCTCTCTGGAATATAATTAAATGAGCTACACTTAACCATCTGGGTATTTTGCTTCCTACAGACAATTTGCAATGGTATGGTAAAATATTTTGTTTGCTTGTTTGTGTGTTTGTTTCTTATTAAACAGATATGATAAAACTGCCTTTGTAATCACATTTTTTTCCTGACTTTCAGAGTAAGGTAGTCCAGGTGCAGCAGCTTGATGTAAAGATAAAAATATAGTAATTATTAATAGGAATAAAATAGTACTGCAAGTATAATGAAAGCATGACTCGACAATGGCTAAGAATTTCAAAAGATAAAACACACTCTGAGAATGTTCATCTGCATAGTAACATATTGACCAAGACTCTTTAAGGAAAGAATTATATACTTACTGAGCAGGCCAGATAATTAAATAATTATACATTTTGATTGAAAAATATATGTGGTTCATTAAAACAGAGACTTTAACTCCACTTCTCTAGCTAAGCTTCTATTCAGATGCCAAGTTTGTACTTTAATTAGAACAAAAGACCGACATTAACTTCAATGCAACCTAATAATTCATAATAATGATTGTATATTAATCTCTTGAGCTTGCTGGAATATAGCACATGACGTATGGCATAGTACAGACACCTGTGTAGTTCTCTGGGGACTGAGGTGGTGCATATTAATTAGCCCCTGGGAAATAAAATGTTTCCTTCTGAGAAAAGCTACCTCAGTGATTATTGGCTTACGACGTCAAAGGAAGTAGAGAGAATACTGTTAGGCTTTGTCTATACTCATTAAAACATTGTCTAGATGTGAGCACTGGATCAACGGTTCCTGAATTAATTCTTGACAGCATCCTGCTTAAGAAATTAGAGTAGCCAGGCATTTCCTTGGTTTCAATGATTGGGTTTTGGCTGAAAACATCAAAATTACCATTTTGGTTACAGAAAATTATATAACTATATAATCTAAACACGGAATAATCTAACCAGAAACATATTAAAATTTGAAGCAGCTCCTTTTTCTTGAATGCTACCTGAAAGTGCCTCAGTTTAGTCCCTTGCTTTGTAAATTTAGATATAATCTGAATATGAGATTATAAATGTCTTTACGAAAAATGTCATCTCATAATAAGCAAATTCTCCAGCTTCTTGGCACTCCCAAGTATGCTAAAGGCACATCAGTGTATACCTTCATAGTAGAATGGAAAGGAATTATGAAAATAAAGCTCTGGCTGATTAACAGATAAATATATATTGAGATGAATAGATCCTAAACTACTTTCACTGGGGAGGCGGTGGGGAGCCTAATCCCATTGCTAGAGTATATCTAGAAGGAGAAAACAGGAAATTGAGTGGATATGGTGATGACCAGAAAAGGCTACATTTTAAAGATTTCTTTTCCAACTGTCCTTTCAAGTTCTTGTCACATGTAACTCTGAATTGCATAAAACTCACTTAGCTGAAAAGTATTTATACGTGATGGCATGTTTAGAACTTCGTGAAGTTTTAAAACATCTTTCAGAATAGCAGATTCTGAGGCTGTTTTAAGATCACAATTTAAATTTATGCAAGAAATACAGATTCACTAGAAGCTAGGAAGAATATTTCTTTTCTCAAATAGCACATTGTTTGTTTAGCTTTCCCTTGGGTTACATTCATGATCTTGTGATGGAACAGCTATGTTGCTGATACGTTTATTGGAATATGTGGATCCACTTCCCTTCCACTCAACATGTAGATTGGCAGTTCAAAATAATTCTGTTCTACTAGGAGAATGTGTGGTTAAGGCACACTTAAATAACCTATTAAAACAATGAGATGACAATGTGCTACCCTCAGAGAAAGCTTAATTTTTGGAATAATTAATTACACATTCCACAGAATGTCTCTTGAGAACATTTTTGGATAGGTCTACCAATTTACAGTGCAAATAATTATAGTTTTTCATTGGAGGCAAAGTTGCTGATTCATTATTAGGCAGATGGTAACAGATCATTCATTGTTTATTTTATTTTCATGCACCTATTTTTTCAATGGGGAAATCTACTGTATGCCGTGTGTGTGTGTGTGTGTGTGTGTGTGTGTGTGTGTCTTGTGTGTGTATGCATTTTAAAAAGTCAATTAGTTTTTCTGAATCTTTAAGGACGATATAAAACTGTGGCTGTAAATCCCAGCACCTGCTCTTCTTTTTCTTCAGCAAAATTATACAGGCATTTTGAGGAGGATATTGTGAAATATGTGGCTTCTCATCTCTTTTTATGTTGTTTCATCTAGTTACCATGATATTTTACAATGGTACACTTATTTTTAATGCTTTTATAGATAACTTCTAATTTAACTACACCTGCCCACCATTGCTAGGGTGGGCCAACATCATGGGGAATGATGTAATTTGTTTCTTCAAACTCTTTAATTAAACTAGTAAAGCAGCAGGCTACACATTCTGATCAGTTGTGCAGAAATACATTAAAATTTTCAGTTACATCACGTTCTATAACCAAAAGATTCTTCTGATGTTTTCTGCAGCACTCAGTGTGAGGAACACAGGACTGAATACCAGAGAACCCAGCAGGGAGACACCTCAGCCATTTTTATTAGTTGTGGAATTTTGGACAAGCTGCTCAACCAAATGTCTTCATTTCTTTCTTTTTTTTTTTTTAATTTATTTGACAGAGAGAGAGAGAGATCAGATCACAAGTAAGCAGAGAGGCAGGCAGAGAGAGAGGGGGAAGCAGGCTCCTCGCTGAGCAGAGAGCCCGATGTGGGGCTCGATCCCAGGACCCTGGGATCATGACCTGAGCCGAAGGCTGAGGCTCAACCCACTGAGCCACCCTGGCGCCCCAAATGTCTTCATTTCTAAGATGGGTTATTGTGAGGGTTCAATTAGAAGAAACAAATATGTGAAAAAGTCTGTAATACTGCCTAACATGTAGTAGGCACAGATGTTAGCTGTGTCTGCCTCCTTTTTTGAGAGATGCAATGGTTTGTCTCTGTCTCTTTTCTTCCAATGGTGCCATTAACAGCAAAGTTTTACATCCTTCCTGTTATTCTGACTCTATTTTATTTACATATATTACCAAGTAATGTTTCTCAAGACCCAGGATCAGTGTAGATTAGAAATTCTTAAACTTCAGTGTACTTGAATATTATCCGAGCAATCTTGCTAAAGATGAGCATTCCTAGGCCTCACTCTTCCAAATCCATATTTTGGGAAATACTGATTTAGACTACTGATTTAATACAAAGCTAAAACATCCTCTCTTAGAAGCATTTTACTCAATGTTCTCCTTCCTGGTGTCATGTAGAGACTCTCCCCATTTATCCCAAGTACCTAGTCTTGGTGTCCTTTACTGGGTTTCCTGTAGGGACAAGGAACTATAGACAGTTCCATCTATAGTCAGAGAATGAACAAACCCTTAATTAAAAGCAGTGACTAATTTAACCATATAGCCTCTGGTTAATTGCTAGTTACATAGAATGTACTGGAAAAAACCATTTGTAGCCCTAACACCTCAGGGAGAGAACTGGGCATATTGCATGAGAAAGCAGAGAAACTTAAATTCCAGTGTTTTTTAGTTTAGTGTTTTTGCTACTAACTAACCCATGGACTACATCATGTTGCTAATCACTTTGGCTTCACTCACTGCCTCTGATGAGAGTGATGATGCTTTCCCTGGCTAAAGGTAATTTCCTACGGCTTAGACCAGAATGTCTCTTAGGCTTTCTTTTCATACAACTTTGGCTTTTCCACAAAGGGCAGTAGCTCACACATACCTTTCCTGAACCCAAATTTAAGTGGTGAATGTCTGCCATATATTCTTGGGAGAGTAACCATTTGTCACTCATTGTGCCCTAGCACCATTCTATAAACAAAGGATTATGAGAAGTACCAGCCACCCGGATATCTCCGCAACAGTTTGAACCTACTATCAATTCACCAAAAACACTTGTAATTAACTTGCATAGGATTTTATTTACTTGGATTTCTTAAGGAAAAAAAATCAAAATGATATAAATTTAGAGGAACACGATAGCAGTGATGTTCTAGTTAAGAGGTTTGTTGTAGTCGAAGATCTAAAGCAGCATCTATAGAATTAGTGGACATCTGTTTTAATTATAATTTACTTTCTTCACACAATCTCTTAAATAGACTAATAAAACACACTAGTACATAGTTAATTTTAGCTTTTTTTCAAATAGTAAATATCATATAATCTAGAAGGGAGAATACATAATATTGAAATTTTTATCTATGCAATGTGGTTTACGTAGGAATGCAATCTTTAGACAAAAACATACAAACATGTATTTTGTGCTCTCGACAGTCTTACAGACTAAGGGAGTGAATTTCCTTAGGATTTTGCTTTCAAATGATAAACTACCAAACTAATAATTATTTGCTTTTGCTTGCTTTAAATTCAGCTTCAACTTCAAAATGTTGTTCGGTTTACATTAACTTCAACTATAACGAAGAACTAGAAGGAACACGTGAAAGCTGATTAAATATGGAGGATCCTTCGGAAGAAAGCATTCTCTTATTTGGCCCTGAACAGTGTATGTGTGTCTTTCCCCTCTGTTCTGCTATTGATTTCTGTGGACCAGAAATCGGGGCACTGACACTGAGACACGCAAGAAGCTGGTCCTCTTATCTTTTCCTTGAAGGTACTCCTCATCATAGGAAATATTTTCAAACAGGCACACTGGTTTCAAAAAAAATGTGTAAGGTAGTTTCATTTGTCACTTAAAAATATGCACACACAGGCAATTCATAGGAAAATGGATTTCTGCTTGAATTATCCAGCTAATTGCATCAATTCTCCTCTTTGCCTTGAGCATATCAACATTACTTATGATAGGAACAGCTGACCCTTATAAATCAATTAATCAATACTGATTAATTCTTTCCCCTCAACTGTAGCTTTTCTTTAAACCAAGAGTAGGTTTACACTTATCCATAAAAACTGGAGACTTCGACATACAAGCATTGGCTGTAAATGTTGCTCTGGTGGAGTATCTACAAAGGGAAGTGTGTGTGGGTGTTGTGTTAGGTGGAGACAATTCACATAAAATATACTGAGGGTACGTTTCCTAAGGGGAATTGCTTTATTCAATACCAAAAGAACATTTCTAAGGATAAAGCTCAAAGTTTAAACTGTCACCTAACAGACAGAAAGTTGGGCTTTTGGGGAAATAGTGGATGCTGGGACCATTTCATGACAATGTCAATATGAAAAACTTCATTTTCCACATGAGAGAAGAATTAAGTGTAGGAAAGACACATCCTTGTAGTAACACTGTATTTTCTGCATAAAATTAGAAGCATGAATATTTGCTACACTTTCATCTTAGTCACAATGAGGGATAAAGAAGGAAAAATATCAAAAGCCTTTGACAGAATTAAGAAGCTTTCCATTGATCAAACAACTATTTCTTTCATTCTAAGTCCTTTTTGTCAGTGGCAGAAATAGCAATTCGATGCTTTTCAAGATACTTTGGGTTTTCAAAGAGAAACTTTGCTACTTTCCTGTGGAAATTACATGGTTTTCTGTTAAAACCGCCTTACAGGAAGGAGTTTCAGAAAAAAATACAAGAAGGAATAGTGATGCAAAATGCTTTCATTTTAGAGTAGCTGGGTTTCAGTTCTTCCACAGAACCAACAGAAGAAGAAATCAGAAATATTTTCTCCCTCATAAGACATATATCACTCCCGAAATTTGTACAAAATCAACTGAAGCAAATTAGGGGTTTCAAAGCTAGTCACCTTATAAGTTGTTAGGAAAAAATTTGCATTTAAATTGCTCTGTGCAGCTACTTTGAGATTTTCCCCTGGAATGTTTATGGCTCTTTTTTTCATTAATACTTAAAAAATACGATTTCATAACCAGTGTATTACTACATCTAGTTGTATTACGAACAGGCACTTCATTTCATAAAATAGAAACATTCAAAGTGGTTTTGGTCGACCAATCAGTTGGTCGGAATACTTGAATTCTTCATATTGAATACTTACTAGTGAAGTTAATCTGAAACCATACCAACTCTCCATTTCTATTACAGAAACTAGGTCATTAATAGCTTCCATTCCTATATGTTTTAACTTCCATTCCTATATGTTTTATCCCTGGGAGTGAAGATTGCCCAGAACTTCTTGGAACTTTTCCCCCCACATATTTTATATATACAAAAATACAGCAGATTTCTTTTTAATAGATACATCTTAAGGATTATTTCAATAACTTGCTTTGACATAGTCAGAGATGTCAATATAAGAAAATATTAAATGTGCAAAATGATCTTTTATATGTACATTTAAAAACACAATGTCATAATAGCTTTAGACTTGTAGAAAAAGTCACTGGGGGGAAAGTCTTCAATGTCAGAAAATCCGGTTAGATTAGAGCTTTTGCTTGAGGAATTGTAAACAAACTTTTTAAAATGCTGAGAGTTTACTCAGTTCTTTCCATCCAAGACACCCTCGAACACATCAAGTCCTGCTTTGAAGTAAACCTGAGCTGAATTAATGCTGTTCAGCACCTCTGACAGGGCTTCTTGAAGGCTCTCATTTGAGGCAAGTAACTGGCAGAGCTCCCGTGCCTCCAGGAGGACTGAAAATTGGCTTGTCTTCTCATCAAGGTGGTACAGGATATTTCTAAAGAGAAATAAGGAATGTGTAAATGTCGTAGGTACAATGCTCTTTTCATACCGAACGTCATAATAAAGATTTCTAAGAAACAGTGACATTTGCAGTAAATGAACAAATTATAAAAATACCATATCATCATTTTCCAACCTCTCATGAATTAAATAAAGACATGGGTCATCAAGTTTCCTATAGTTATGAGAGATAATGAGACATTATATGCCCCCTCATGGAAATGTACAATACTATGTATGAAATAGAATGAAGTAGTTTTGCTGAAAAAGTTGAATCTGAATCTGATGAAGCTTCTAAATCTAATTGCCAATAAATACAAGAGACAGAGAAATACCTTAAATGATACAATGATGTGTCATTAGCAAATGTGAACCGTGGGGAACTCTGTAGGACAAATGACCCTTTTTATTCCACAAATAATTGCAATAAAAAATAGGTGAAGGAAAAACCTCCAGACTAAGGTTTGTCAACCTCGGGCTCCTGACATTTGTGGCTGGGTGATTCTTTTTTGTGCAATTGTCCTATGCATTACAGGATGTTTAGCAGTATCCCTGGTCCCCACCCACTAGACACCAGTAGCTCTATCCTTTGGTTGTGTCATTGAATTCAGGCTGCTGTAACAGAATACCAACACTGAGTGGCTTGACCAACAAAGGTTTATTTCTCACAGTTCTTGGACTGGAAGTCTGAGAACAAGATGCCAGCATGGCTGGGCTCTTGGTTGGAGTCTTCTCCCTGTTTCCATCCTCACAAGTCCCTCCATGGTGCACAGAGAGAGAGAGAGAGAGAGAGAGATTGAGAGAGAGAGATCCCGTATCTTCTCCTCTTTTTATAAGGGCATTTGCCCCATCATGAGGGCCATACCTCCATGAACTCATCTAACCTTAATTAGCTCCCAAAGTCCCCACCTACAAATACCACCACATTGGGATTAGGGGGTTAACTCATATATTTTGGGAGGATACAAACATTCAGTCCATAGCAGTTGTGAAAACCAAAAATGTCTCCAGACTGCCAAAACTGTCCCTGACAGGGCAAAATTGCCCCTGATGGACAGCTACTGCTTTGGACCAAAAGAAACATATCAACCAGTCATGAAGTATAGACTTTACCAGACTTTTACTCAAACTGTTTAAAGAATGAGAAGCAGTGCAGACTTGACTACTAATTGGAAATTTGTTAATATTAAGGAATTGTTAATATTTTAGGTGTGATAATGTTATCATCGGTATGTTTTCAAAAAGTGTCCTTGTTTTCTAGAAATACATAGAGTAATATTGCAAATGGAAGATTATATTGTGCCTAGGATTTTACTTCAAAACATTTCAGAGGAAGAAGGGGAGTAGAGCCTTGGACAGTATAGATGGAACAAGATTGACCATTAGTTAAAAATGGTTGAAACTGGATAACAGAATGTGTTATACATTCTCTCTTCTTTTGTATATATTTGATATTTAGAATACTATCTTCTCAAAAGTGTGGAGTGTATATTAAATGGTGTCCTGAAATTTATCCAAATTTCTTAGAAAAAAGAATTTGTCTTTGAACAAACCTACTGTGGTCCCTTTTATCATTGATAGATAGAAAGAGATGCATTTTGGCAGAGAACTATGGATTATTACATCATTTGACTTATTCCCAGTCCAAACTAGCCGAAATTCCATGCTCTGATGAGAGAAGCAGATATAAATAATTAAAATACAGGTGTCTATCGAATTAAAAATGAAAGGTGTAGTGATAAGAGATGAAGTGTTGCCATTGAAAAGGGTCAGAAAGAAGTTCATAATAGAGAATATTTGAGCATCTTCTTGAGTCACAGGTTACAAAGGTTTAGGAAAGGAAACAAGGTGGAAAGCAGAGACAGCACCCTATGCAGGAGGGATAGTATATGCAAAGGTACACATTTCTAAAATAGTTTGGCCTGCCCAGTAAATCGATGTCAGTGTTTCTGTATGAACAATGTGCAAGGCCAGCGGGCAGCTTTGAGGAGCTGGGAGAGGAAATCCAGCCATCCTAAGGACCCTTCCATACCAAGTGAAGGACATCTCACTTTTTCTGAAAGGCATAAGAAAGGAGTGAAAGGTTTTGAGCAAAAGAGAAATGTTATGAAATTTTATTTGGCATGATCATTTTGTAATATAAAGCCTGGAGGACCACTTAGTCCAGATGAAAGGTGACAAAGATGTGAGTTACACAGTGATGGTTAATTTTGAAAAGATGAAGGGCCATGGTACAGATTTAACTAACTTACACTTTCCCTGACACTAACCTCCACTTAGAGAGAATTCTGAATTCTTGTTTTCTATCTCATCCAAACTCCTCTACCTCAGCTTCTCCCAAACTTCCCACTTTATATTCTGTGGTTTACGTAATCTACATAATCACTCATGCCAGAACCTGCAAGTCATCTCTTTTCTTTATGTATCTAACTGGTCTCTGACGATATTGACTTCCCCATCTTTTCAGTGTCTTTTCTTCTCTGCTATGTGACACTGCACCCTATATTTTCAAGGATATGCCATGATATCATTGCTTTCACACTAGGGTTGAGAAAGACATTATTTCTTTATCAGGTCTCATTTAGTGTTGTGAATACAGGAGATCTTCAGTCATGGTGATTTAATTACCTAAATTTTTATCAGACTTAGTTCAGTGATGGGAACTTGGTAGATTCCTCAATCATATTGGTGTCAATTACATCAATCCACATCATTTTGCATTTTAATCATTAACTATTTAAGAATAAAACTGTCTTAAATTTCTGTCTTTGGAGAAAAATTTAAGTTGACAATAAGTACAGTGGGAGGCAGTAGGGCAGAAGATCCTTAAACTCAGAGGCTATTTCACTGAATTTTTCAAAACAGATCATTTAAAATGAGAACTATCCCTAATAATGCAAGATCCTTGACTTTTGTGCCTATGAGTAAACTTGGCATTATAGGAATTAAATAGAGAAGAGCAAGAAAGGTACTTTCTAGATTCTAAATATTATTGAATTCAGGTATAAAATTTGTATTAAGAAACATATATATTCCCTGAATATGGGAGGGAGAAAAACATCTTCCAAACGGAGTGGCAAGTGGATCATGTACAATTCTCTGGTCACAAATTGTACTCTGAGAAAAATTTGGATCTGTTTCCACAATTAGAACACTTTTTAAAATAGAGATTTCCCTTCTGCCATTTCCATAGTATTCATAAAATTAAAGAGATTGTCAGAAGAAGCCATTCAACCATACTAATGTAATCATGTAACCCATTATACATGTACATACATAAAGTATCCATATGTACATGTTTCTATGTGTAAAAGCTTTTATTTTATTAAAATAACTTAAAATAGTGAGAGTTAGTGAAATACCTAATGACAATTACCCTAAATATTAGTTTTACTAGTTTTACATCATTAAGGAGGGTAGGAAATAAAAGAAACCAAATAATACAGAGGAACATTGATAAGACCATGGAATTTTTCCAAATGGAGATAAACTTCCTCAGATAGTCACATGTATTCTCCTACCTGCCACAGCTTATACAAAAGTTACTTTTTTCATCTATACATAATCATTTTCAATTGCCATTTTTAAAAAAGGAGTGTGTTTTTAGTGTCAGGATACCTACCAAATGTGTGTGTGTGTGTGTGTGTGTGTGTGTATGATAAAGAAAAATTACTTAGTAACTGAGATCTTTTGAGGATAAAAAGTTTAAAATATATTTAATTATTCAATCAATTAAAAGTATTCTTTTATAGATAAATATACTGTCTGCAATAAGGATAACTAAATTAGTAAATAGAATAGTTTTAAGTTCTCTCCATCTACTTCATAAGTTTTCTATTTAACTATAAATAGTCCATGGCAAATATATTTCCAGAATGTAAGAGTGCAAAAGATATTTTGAAAAGCTGTACCAAATCCTTCCCATTCCTGAAAGGCATATTGTTAAGCATGCTGACAAACAAAAGTATTATAATCTTCATTATCCAGAACTGCCTCTTAAATGAGTTGAATGACTGCAATTAATATATTACAGAGAACATGCTAAATAATTTTTATACTAGTATAGTGACCTTTCCACATCTTCAAAATCCACTGGCACAAAATACATCCCTACATATACATTCTATGGTTATTAAATGTTAAATATTATTAATATTAAACGTAATGATAAGATTAATAAAACATGCTCATAAAAGGTTACAAGATTAATCCCTCAGTGACAATTCATTTAATCATGAGCACAATCTCTAATATATATACATAAAATTTCAGCATAACTACTATAAAGTATCTAGAAGAGTAATAAGGTAGAAGAATAAAAATATATCCTTAAAAGGATGTTTAGGTCTAAAACACAAGAAATATAATTTCTCTTTTTTTTTTTAACTGGAAAGCAATACATGCACTTCTTAAAGACCAATGCAATAGAGTCTGTAGTGTGCCAACATTTGCTTTTTCTAAGTAGTAAGCAACACAGTAACATACTTTTATAATGACTGTAAACAAGCCAAGTGAATAGAAATGGATCCTTTTTTGGTTTGTGAAATTCCACAAGGAGCTAAACACATTTCCATATGCTACATGATTCAAGTAGTAAGCTGTGGCAAGCTATTATGTAAGATAAACACTCATATCCATTTCTATCCAAATTGGATACAAATCAGCATAAAACTACAAATATTGAGATTCTACTTGAAGATAAGTAACCAGATTCTTTCATCATAATGTAAGAGTAAACTTTCGTTTTGGGGAGTTGCTGATATAGCTTAAGTTAGCTGATCTTTATTGTGATAGAAGTTTTTTTTACCTGGATAGATTGCTTTATCTTATAAACAAATTTGGGATAACAAAAATATCTTCTTTAAATTTTCATGAGAAAAATAATTTTTCCTACTGATTTCCAGAAGTAGCTCATCTTTTCCTATCTTTCTTTGGTGTTCTAAATGTGCACTATTTTTTTTAAAGATTTTATTTACTTATTTGACAGACAGAGATCACAAGTAGTCAGAGAGTCAGGCAGAGAGGGGGAAGCAGGCTCCCCACTGAGCAGAGAGCCAGATACAGGGCTCCATCCCAGGACCCTGGGATCAGGACCCGAGCTGAAGGCAGAGGCTTAACCCACTGAGCCACCCAGGCACCCCTAAATGTGTACTATTTAGCTTTCCACTTATATAAAATAAATTTCTGTACTTGGAACCCTTTCTCAAAAAAGTATCCTCATAGTATTTTAGTTTTAATATTTGAATGGAAGATAAAAATCAAAGCCCAGCCATGTTTTTACATTTCATCACATACATTTTCATATGTTTCTTAGTTCTGAGAACTTTCTTACATAGTCAGTCATTAACTCTAAGTACCCCTGGATCATTCTTGGGGAGACAAAACTACTATACCATCTTTTAATATGCAAATGATTCTTGCCTTTGAAAAGATTTTAAATTAGATCAGTGATTCTGGTGGAAGCTTCTAAGCCAAAAGCTCTTTGTATTCTCATAAAAGTCTCCAGAATTAAATCTCAAATAAATGGAATTAAAAGATTTCAACAACATATCCTATATCAGAGTACTCAAATACGTCTTGCTTTTCTCAATGATGGGTCATATTTTTCAGCTTAGAGTAGACTGGGAATTGGCAAATAACCAGTCAAAAGGCACATATCTGGCAGGAAAATAGGGTGGAAGGAAAGTAAGAAAATACACTTGAAGAGTTTCCATGTTAACAGTCTACCTTTTACAACCACTAAGGAATTATATTCCTTAATGAACCATTCCTGCTCTTACATACACCTGCTTTAGTCCAGTTCAGAAAGTTACCTTGTAGAGAGAATGGACTGTGTTATTAATTCAATAAATCACCATCCTATTTGCATACACACAACATGTATCTCAGTATGGCATGTAGAGACATCAGACCTAATTAAAATATTATTTAATTGAAATCATTTTTGTAGTTATCGTGTTTAAAATAACATTAATTCCACCCTCATGCCTATCTTCCCTCATCTGTAACAATTTGGATCTTATAAATGTAATTCATACAGCCATCCTGACCCACACACAACACAAAGAGACTACTAAAAAGAAAGTGTAATACATTATTGATGACACTAATGAAATTACAACACACATCACTCATTTTAATGGATCTGTTTCAATGACACATCACGGTGACCAGGAAAGAGCAGTGCCAAACTCAGAAACCTAATTAATAACTCCCGTAGCATCACTGAAGGAGACGAAGCATCTTTACTCAACTGACAAATCTTTCCCAATGAGCTAAGGCAAAGGAAAACTGAAGAAAATGAATTTTGGAACAAAGGGAGCTAAAGTCTTCATGAGTCATTTCCTTGTGTGTGAATTAGCAAATTAATGATGGAAATGATGACTC
Source organism: Taxidea taxus jeffersonii (assembly GCA_003697995.1). Lineage (NCBI taxonomy): Eukaryota > Metazoa > Chordata > Mammalia > Carnivora > Mustelidae > Taxidea > Taxidea taxus. The sequence goes on along the minus strand of ML109863.1, from coordinate 75,570 downwards.
TCTATCAAATGTTCCTCCTTATATCCATAAATGGTCACAGGATGCCATCCATCTTAAACTTGAGTTAGCATTCATTATACTTCCTGTTGAGAAACTTCTAAATGAAATCATAGCAAGTAATAAACTATGTCTTTCAAAATTGGGTATACATGCTGCATGTGGAGAAAAAAGGCCAGCTCAAAATTTACAATTGTGGCTAATTCTTTTCAATTATTATGCTAACTGTACTCTGTAGTTAACAGTGGATTGCTATATCAACATTAGGAAAGACCATTTGACGTGGATACTGTGTCCATGAGAAGTCACAAAATACATGGCTACACTACTTATAGTACAGATATCTTTCAACAAAATTTGAATTTGGTCTATACTTGCAAAAGCAGAATGAGAATTAGGACCTTTGTGATATCACCAAGCCACAAACTCACTCCATAGACAATTGAGAATGAAATAACATGTGTAGATCGTTTACAAAAAAGGCTTTCATTATTCCCCTCCTTCTATGCAGGCCTCCTCAAAATATGACTATAGCTCCAATCCATCAACAAACGGAGTCTATTCCCTTGCCTACGGATTCTGGTTTGGCCTTAATATTTGCTTTGACCAGTAGGATGTGGCTTATGTGGTGAGCCTATGCTTCAGAAGTTCTGGCACACTTCTTTTTTTTGGGAAGCCTGCCAAACCACCATGTGAGTGATCCTGTTAGCCTAGGAAAAAACAGAACAGAGAGAGAGAGAAGAGCTGTTCAGCTGAGTGAGGCCCTCCTATACTACCTAGCCCCCAGCCACATTGGCAGCCAAAGCACTAGGTGCAGACATAAACATAGCCAAGAGAGACCCAGCCTGGCCCAGATCAGAAGAATCACCCAGCTGAGTCCAGCCTAGATGGCCATATTGAAGAATTACAGACAAAATAAAGTTGCTTTAAGGTACTAACTTTGGAGGTGATTTTCAATGGGGCAATAAATGATTGATATGAATTATAGTGTTCTTCTTCCTTGTGGGAAGAAAAGGTTAATGTTGCTATAGGAATCAGTTCTCTTTTCTCTTTTAATAGCATTAATACATTTAATACAATGTATGCTGTGGATTTGACTGTTCTTTAAGTGACTAGCTGAATTCAAAAGACACTGTTGAAAAATCATGCCAAACAGTCCCCCAGGATGTATGCATTACAAAGAATGTTTTTCTTCACTTGAAGTTTTAAAACCTGCTGGACTATCAGGTAAAATTTTTCCACCGAACAAAAAAATAACCTAATCATTATGGCATACTGGGCTTTTTTGATTTGTTTTGTTGTTGTTGTTGTTGTTGTTTTGTTTTTGTTTTGTTTTAATATGGATCATCTTGCTGAGGTACAGCCCAAGAAATGAACAAAAATAATTCTGTTTGCATTAAAATTACATATAAAAGATAGCAGAGGAAAGTAGAAAGACTTAACAACTGTATTCTATGTCTCAAGATGTTTCAGTCCATCTATATTATCCTCTTCCTGAGAAGAGGATATCTTTTAAGATATTCAGAGAAGATTCCCTTGAATGGCACAGTGCTTAATGGCTTACCTATAAAGAAAAGTTATATTTCTTCACTTGAAAATTTCCCATTGAATCAAAAGGGGTCTCAGAAATCAGATAAAGATTAACACATCCTTAGCACCTTCCACAATTTGACCATTTTTTCCTCACACTAATGTAATTGTTTCCTTGTCTTAACTTCATCGCCGTTTTTTTCTTTTCATCTTACTTTCCCTGTATGTATGGCTTAGACCTCAATATTTAAGGGAATTTTCTTTCTTAACTTTCTTAGAACTCATTTTCTCTTAGTATGGCAGTTTCTGTCATCAGCACCCTCCAAGGACAATTTCATTTGAATGCCCTATAGGCACTTGGCAATTAACATAAAAATACATTTCCTTTAATCTATACTCCAAATATTTGCATCTTCCCTTTCTCCATTATTCTTTCCTTACCTTCATTACCTTTCATAAACAGCAATGCTGAGGTCACAAAACCAAACAAAATAAGTAATTCAGGTTTTTCTTCATTTATGTTTTTATTTCAGTAATGAAAGCGGTGTGAAATATTTGTTTTGAAAAGTTCACTCTAAAGGCAAAAGTTTATAATTTAAGCTGTGTCTATTTAAACAAAGTGAGTAATTGAGCCAATATTGATCTTTCTGCTTATTCTACTCAACAATCCTTATTAAACATCTAATATGAGTAAGTTGCTATGTTAGGTGCTCAAGGATAGAAAAAAGATTAAAGTCTATGTTAAAAGCTAAGCACATAAGGAATAAATTATGTGCTTATGTATTTCTATATATTTCTATATAATGCATTTAGAATGCATTCTATGGTATGAGATTATTTAATTTCTTATTTTACAAAACTTTTCACCTTATTTTATATATATATATTCATATATATATATATACACACACACATATATCTTAGACTATTAGAAAATATTGGCTTTGGTATGAATTTTTTGTGTATCTTATCTCTCTAACTATGTCATATACTCTTTATGGGCATATAGTACAATTTCTATAAGTATTCTATCCAGTGTTCACCACATGTCTTATGGTTTGTGGGAAAATCTCCAGGGGTAGATCCCGATAGTATCAGTTAAATTTGGTTCATCTGATTCCAATCAGCATAATATTGATTCAGATAACATAGTCCTAATCAAGTCAGCATATGGTAATTCCTTAATCAAATGGATTATTTCAACAATGGGCATATGTTGGGAATTGAATTTGAAGGGAGACTTCCTGCAGGATTCTAAGAGTAGTAGTTCCTTGCTTTTTTGAGAGAATCACTAAAAGTTAATGCCTTTTCTCCTTTTGAATAGTATCGGTTATGGATATGAAATTTGAAAATGGTATATCTCCTTTTTCCAACAGGAGAAAAATCAGTTTGATATGATGATACCATGGAAGCAGAGCTAAGAGACAGGAATGTCTCTTGGTCATATGATAGAGATGCTGAACCTAAAATCTGCTTTTCTCTTGACTTTCAATTATGTGAGTCAAGATACTTTACTTCTTTGTGTAGGGTTTTATGCTACATTCCATCAAATGTATCCAGATATACAATAGTTTTTAATTATATAGTTATTAAAAACACATAAATATTATCCTTAATAACTATAGATATTTTTTAACCTGAAGATTTACATAATTTATTCAGCTGATGTTTGAAAATAACTTCTTTGAGGTAAAAAAATGTATGGCTTTCCTTAAATAACAAGTATGTTATTTGAGATGATTTGAAAACAGAAATTAACAGAACAATAAAGCGTTTAGCTAGAAGGAACACTAAGTGACCATCTGAAGCTATGACTGTTGATAAAAAAAGGTTGAAGGAATTTAATGAAGGAATGAATGTTTTAATGTAAAATTATTCTAAAAAACTAGGAGGATTACTTTTCACATTTTACAAAATTGTTACATGTTAACTTACTAAACATTCACTTTGTAAATGTGACAAAAAATGATGTTTTAAAGGAACTCTGGTGCTATTCCTTAACTGTAAATTTTTTCACAATTTACAGGAGTATTACTATCTGTAACTATTTTTGCTAGTATAAGGAAATAAAATGCTCTGGTTTGTACCTGTAAACAAATAGATTCATATACAGTTTACTATGCAAATTAAGAAAAAAAGCTAAAATCACCTAATTTTGCAGTCCTATTGTTTTCAAAATGTAATACTGAATAGGCAAATTTCTATTATGTTGAAGTTGATTGTAAAAAAAACTATACACTGTAAACAAATAGTAGAAATATCTATTCTTTGCTTAGGGAACTCAGAAAGAAGATGTAATCATTTGCACTCTCAGTCATGGGTGTCATAGGGTTGAAAATGGTCCACAGGCACCCAACTCAAAGTCCATGTACATTTGGTTATACCAATCAAAACTAATCATGTTTAATTTAAGAAAATATAAATGTATAGAAAATGTGTATACTATATAATCTCATTTATATGTGGCATCTAAAAAAACCCAAAAGCATAGGAAGAGAACAGATGGTGGTTGCCAGAGGCAGCATGGGATTGAGGGGTGTGGGGAGGGGAAAGGGTACAGGTGATCAAGAGGTACAAATTTCCATAAACTTCCAGTTATAAGGTAAATAAGCCCTGGTGATGAAATATATAGCATGGTGACTATAGTTAATATTACATTGGATATTTGAAAATTTCTAAGAGAACAGATCTTAAATGTTCTCGTCACACACACACATATACACACACACACAAATCTATAACTACACGAGGTAATGGATATGAACTATAGTCATTGTGGTAATTGTTTTGTAATATATAAATACATCAATTATGTTGTGCACCTTAAACTAATACAATATTATATGTCAATTCCATTTTCAATAAAACTGGAAAAAATAAACATTCAAATATGTAAAAAAGTATGTGTGTATTTATATATATATATACACACACGCATTTACAGTATTATATCAGTAAATATATATTTAATATATATGTTATAATTTACAGAAGTGATGAAAAACATTTGAGACCCAGGCACTAATCAAGAGAAGCTAAGTATCACAGAGTACTTCCAACGATTCTGCTAGAGAAACAAGCTTGTGTCCCTGATGTCTGTTTGACACAATGACAACACCAGAGATTTTATCTTTGCCATGGCAGCATTGCTGCTGCCTCTTAACATTGACTCGGACACTGTCAGAGTCTTGATCCCCAACTAGCATGAATAATCTTGAATTGCCCCTATATTTTTGCATCACTTATTTCAGATTTAAGGACCTGGGAGAGATCATCCAATTGCCTGGCCCCTCACTCAGGATAAAAAACTGTCTGGACCTATTCAACTTCTGTGGCAGGAGATGAGCATTGCTTCCTACCAAGCTCACAAGAAATTCTCCTCATATAGGGAAGAAGTTCTGATATTAGGCAGTAATAAATTTTAGAATATCAACCCAACAGTTATCTACTACACTAGTGATGGAAAGGGAAAGTATATTCCAACAGGATTCTCTTGGAATAATCCTCTAGATTTCTGTTCTACTTCATAGCATTTTCTTCCCTTCTATTAAAAGTTAGCAAGTGCTCTATAATATCCCAGCAGTTGTTATCGAATTAAATGTGTATAAGAATAACCTGAGGAAATTTTAGGTCTGCTGAACAAATTAATATGCAATGGGTCTGAGATACATTAAAGGAGACTGCATTTTTCCTACTTTGTTTTTTAAACCATTTGGGAGAAACCTATACATCCTTAACATTTGCCTCCAGTGAGTTTTTAACTAAGAGGTCTTGTCTTGTTTCCAAACAGGTTTCTTTCAGTGACATGTGCCATTATATACAAAATCACATCATTTAATTAACATTATGTAAATAATGACATATTAAGTGTAAAAGAAAGTTATTCCTATAAAATGTGTTGGGAATGTGTTAGGAAGACTCACAAGTATTAACTGGTAAAATGAAAATATTGGGTTATATGTGGAGAGATCACTGAAAACATTATTAACAAAGGGAAGGAAAAAATACAGTAACAATGGAGGGGAAAAAATATCTGCCCCTAGACTGTTTTACAAGCCACTATTTCCTTCTCCAAGACGAGAAGACAAACTGGAAATCTTAAATGATGCATCCTTAGTGTGACTTAAATAGGAAAGTAAATCTAGAATTTAAACTCTTGGAATAGTCCTCAAAACAGTCCCTGGTCCTATACCAATGACTAGTGAATCATTCTAGTTAAACTGCCTTTTCAATTATTCTGATTATGTCAAAGTGCTCCTTTTATCTGACATAATCATAACCCATCAATGGTTCCTCAAAAAGTTGAAAATAGAGCTACCTTACGACCCAACAATCACACTACGGGGTATTTACCCTAAAGATACAAATGTAGCAATTTGAAGGGGCACGTGCATCCAAATGTTTATAGCAGCAATGTCCACAATAGCCAAACTATGGAAAGAACCTAGACGTCCATCAACAGATGAATTGATAAAGAAGATGTGAGATATATATATATATATATATATATATATATATATATATATACACACACACAATGGAATACTATGCAGCCATCAAAAGAAATGAAATCTTGCCATTTGCGACAACATGATGGAACTAGAGAGAATTATGCTTAGTGAAATAAGTCAATCAGAGAAAGACAATTATCATATGATCTCCCTGATATGAGGAATTTGAGAGTGGGGGGTTTGGGGGTTAGGGAAGGAAAAAATGAAACAAGATGGGATTGGGAGGGAGACAAACTATAAGAGACTCTTCAGACTGAGGGTTGCTGGGGGAGGGGGGTGTGGAGAGGATGGTTGCATTATGTACATTGGGGATGGTATATGATATGGTGAGTGCTGGGAAATGTGTAAGCCTGAAGATTCATAGACCTGTACCCCTGAGGCAAATAATACATTATATTTTAATAAAAATAATTTTTAAAAAGGATGTGCACCTTTTTTTTTAAGATTTTATTTATTTATTTGACAGAGAGACACAGCGAGAGAGGGAACACAGACAAGCGAGAGAGGGGGAGTGGGAGAGGGAAAAGCAGGCTTCCTGCAGAGCAGGGAGCCCATAGTGGGGCTCCATCCCAAGACTCTGGGATCATGATCTCAGCAGAAGGCAGAAGCTTAACGACTGAGACACCCAGATATCCTGGATGTGTACCTTTTCGGCAATATATAATCAAACCTTACTCCTAAAAACAGGAAGACAAATAGGTATCATTTTGAGTTCCATTTCTCATACACTGGTGGTTGTGGCTTGAAGTGCTAGGTTGACAATGGATTTGTGTCCATTTGGGGCCCCAAAATAAAGGAGATCTGTTATTACTTAGACTCTTACTTGTAAACCCTCCTTCACTTAAGATATTTAGCCCATTCTCTTGGTAATAATACACAAGTTTCTTGAAGTAATCAGTGGATGTATAAACCAAGCTATCACAATAGAGAGAGAAAGTCATAATTATTTGGTTTTGCTAATTCACATATAACAACTCCCATAATCCATTCTTAATTTATATTCTAACTTCTCTTGTTTTCTCATTTTTCCTGTTTATTAATTTGAATTAACTGAATATTTTCTAAATTTCTTCTTTACTAGGTGCTCTAGACTATGGACTTCTGTTTGTTTAAACAATAGTCCAATTTGTTATTAATTATATTATATTTAAAGAAAACAATTAAAATTTATGTATTTTTCTTAAATAACTGTTTCACAGATATTAGTTCTTTTGCAAGGTATAAATGCCACTAAAATAAAAACTAGTGTTTGAAGTAATAGACTTTATTCGATGAGTTGGTTACATTAATCTATTATCTACCTTCTTTCTTGAATCCTAATATTTAATATATGCAAAAAAAAATCCCATGCAGTTCTCAACTAAACTCTTTGAATTGTAGCCCCAAATAGAGAGGAAGAAAAGTAATTTGTCCTTTGCAGTGGACATCTGGATACCAATCATCTTGAAATTTCATTCCAAACTTAATAAATGTTCTGGCAGACACCTTAATCCAATATTCTGAAAATAACACTAAGTGAATTCTGAGCCATATAAAGGCAAAGATCTCTAGTAGTACAATGTGTCTAAAGTATGTAAATGGGCAATCTGTAAAAGGACTGTTCAATTCCAAAAATTACATTGAGATGATTAAGTCATATATATGGTTAGGTTATAGAACTTTAGTATTTTTAACATTTAAAAAGGACAGGTCCAAGAAAATCTACCATTGGATAAAAACTGGAGAAACAATCAACAACCATACTAATCTCATAATATCTACGAAAATCTATGAAGAATTTTAGAGCAGAAGATGCTAGAAATCAAAGCAAAGTAATTACCTTGAGAGCTCACTCAGGAAGTATTTATTAAATACCAAGGACTATGTGGGATAAAAAAGAATTAGGGAAGTTATCTCAGTTTCAAAGTTTTAAATGGAAAAAAGTGAACAGTTTCAGAGTGAGTAGTTTCAGAGTTCTTGTCTTCTGCATATGTGGCTAACATACTTAAATCAAAGCAAAACTCTGAAGTTAGAGAATTCTACCAGTTTTTCTTCCTCAGAAGACCTCAAAATTTAAAATAAATTTCTAATAGTGTTGTATATTTTGTCTTTTTCCCCCCAGAAAGAGACAATTCAGAGATGTTGGAGATCATGTCTAAAAGGTAAAGATACCAAAAATTTATAGACTGATAAAGATCTGAATGGACATCATAGCCTATTATGTAACTTTATATTGTTTTATTTTCCATAATTAATTACACTTGATAATTCTTCACCTTATATAGAGTCAGATGTTCATAGTTTCCAAGAAATTTATCTTATGACCAAATAGCATAACTACTAATACTATGGCTACTAACTTAGAATTACAATATATCATAGATCTATTTTTTTCTCCATTATTTTAGAAACTCTCATAAAAACCCAATTAAAAGGAAATGGCAATATATAAAAATAGGTAAATACAAATTTACATATATAGTTTCTGGTACTTTGAGATATAATTAGAAGATAAAAGGATATAAATTTCAAACAAGTATGTAACCAGTTTTATTTAGGTGTTTTGATTTTTTTCTTTTTAAGTGGGTTTCATATCCAGCACAGAACCCAGTGCGGGGCTGATACCCACAACTGTGAGATCAAGACCTGACCCAAGATCAAGAGTTAGCTGCTAACAAATTGTTGCCTAGATGCCCCACAATTTTATTTAGGTTCTAATTTTTATCTGAATTTTCAGATATTTCATCCTTTAAAAATCAGTGTTGACTATAAAATTCGAATTACTTATTTCAAAGTAAGGAGAAAATTATTTATCAGAACAAAGCATGCTGGCAACTAGTAGTGAGTAATTAGCTTCAACACTAGTCTCTTATGTACCTATTAAAAATAATGAACAGTTGAACCCAAAGACAAGGTAAACCCATGACATGAGTAAAAATAATGATTTTTTAATCTTTAAGTAAATCAAATAATTGTAATAGGAACACATTCATCACAATATTTTTAATCATGTCTAGTCTTAATCTTCAGTGATTTTGATGTTACATATTTAAAAAGAGATTTTATACAGTCACATAAACTTTGCTTTTCCTTTTCAGTGGAATTTGGAAATTGTTATCCCTTTCCCAAATGGAGATGAGGTATAGTGATATCAATTGTTATTGCTACTATTGAGCAGCAATGAATACATAAAGACTTTGAAGATAAACCATACCTGCTCTGCACTCCTGTGGCTTTATTAACACATAAAGCATGAATTCAGAAAAAAAATTATGTCTCATAGTATTTTGGAATAATCTCTTTTCCATTCTTGCTATTTAAGTATAATTTAATTATATATCACTTGTCTATACATTTTTTGAGAAACATGTATGTGCACATACATGTGTATATATATAAATGCATGTATATATAAATTTATATATGTATATACATAGATATATGTATATATTTGTAAATATATTTGTATACACATATATTCTTATACATATACATACATACAGAGAGAGAAAGAGAAAAAGAGAGAGATGGGTATGTAATCTGTCCCACACTGGACTATGAAGAAAAAAGTCTAAATTATATGTCCTCCTCCTAAATCATATAATTGAGTAGTAAGCTTCTTGTTATACTACAAAATACCACATTTATTAGCAATACAAATCAATAAGAATAAAAGACAATGCAACTAAACAAATGTATTATGTTCTAATAGATAAAGGACTAATTACATTGTTTCATGGGCACCAAAGTAATTATGTGAAAATAGAAAACTCTACATTATTTATAGGCTGTAGAACATTTCCATAGCAGCCCATCTTGGTATCTATTCTCAAATTACTAGCCCTTCTTTCAATTTTCCCCAATTCTAATTCTCATTATTGCTTTATCAAATTAAGAATTTCTTCACAGAAATTCTAAGTATACTACTCATCATCATCCTACTTGACCTCATACTTTAAGGTTACCTAGATATGCTCAATGCGTAAAAGATCCACTGTGATCTTTGGATTCTTTGGAAGGAAAATCTAAAAAAGGATAATGTTTGAAAAGAAAATATGTATCACATCTAAAAAGCAATTTCAACAATAAAGAGAAATGGAAAAACATGAAGGAAATACTAAATGGTCAATATCAAAACCATGTCCATCTGAGTCTGAAATCCATGCTCTTTCCCTCAACACTAAGCTTCTTGACCCATTACTACCACTTCTTAGCTCCAGGAATTAGAGCTCATTGAACATATTTAATTTCCTGAAATTATCTTTTCTCACTGGTAAATAGGATATATTATAGGATATATTACTTACAGTTATTACTTATAATTATTATAAAAAGTTAAATGCGCTAAAACATGTAAAGTGCTTAGCTAGTGCCTGGCATATACAGTAAATACTTTATAAGTAGTAGCTACTATTACTTGACATTTCTGGGTTTCTCCTCCCTCACTTCTCTTAATTCTCAACTGACTTTGTCCTTATTATCATAGAACTGTGAGATTACAGTTATCCTGCCCAAGGAAGAGTTCATCCTTAAGGAACTCTCAGGGAACAAGGGAAAGACCACTGTAAGGGCTTCCCAAGGTATATATCACCCCATGCAAGAGTCTATGCCAAGAAAAATGCTTGGCTTTTTATATTTGACCATACCTTTAACTATCAAAAATGCCCAGCCATTCACTTCCATTATAATCACTCTACTTTCCTAGTGTTGCTTTTTTTCAGTAAATATATTTGAAAGAGGAAGATTATTTTACAACATGTATGCAGGTCAGAATAATTAGACAGCCAATAGGGATGATACACACACAGACACATATATACATATGTTTGTGAAAATATGTTGATAAACATTATTTTAAACTATTATGGAAATGCAAAATGCATCTTAGTGTATTTGTAAACTAATAAAAATATAAATTTTAAAGGATCATGGTAAATTAATAAATAAATTTTCATATTTTCTGACTTGGAGTACAGGAAGAGATCCAGCTACTGGCTATGAGAGATAATAATGAGAGGACAGATTTCTTATGGTCTGGATGAACTAGAACATGAATTTAATGAATTTCAGAGAGGAGGAGTCCAACCACTCATGTTTTGCCCAGAACCCAAGGCTAAACTTTATTGATTTCTTCTTGGTGCAACAATGGCACATGATTAATGGTTTCATCATAGCACTGATCACACACCATTGTTACTCTTTGATGGATACTTTTCTGTCCTTAGGCAGAATTTAAAAACAGTTTCTTGTTCATTGTGTATTTCTCCATGTTTCTAACAAGTGCATAGAGAATAAATTTGGCTGCATAAATCAATAATGATAATAATAACAATTGCTAATATTTGTTGAGCATTTAATATATTAAAGGGCATCAGAATATGTCATCCCAAACATGCCATTTTGGAATAAGAATTATTTTGAGCTGAAGATAATTGAGAAACTATAGACACTGGAAAGTTCTCTATCCTCTCCAAACTCTTAATCACAGGAGATAAATCTAGATTCTTATCAGCCCAGAGAAAGCACCAAGAGGAATATGTTTAACAAACCTTACTAACACAACTCTAGTTGCCTATTAGTTTTCCTCTGTATTTATCTTTCTTATATAGTTTGCTGTCCTTGGAAGACTAGCATTCTTTTATTTGAGGGTCTTGTCACTAATCTACACATTTTTTGTTCTTTTTTAAGATTCTGGATAAGCCCAATTTTTTTTTTTTTTTTTTAAGATTTATTTGTCAGAGAGCGAGGGAGCACAGGCAGACAGGCAGAGGGAGAAGCAGGCTCCCTGGTGAGCAAGAAGCCCAATGTGGGACTACATCCCAGGACGCTGGGATCATGACCTGAGCTGAAGGCAGCCGCTTAACCAACTGAGACACCCAGGCGTCCCTGGATAAGCCCAAATTCTAACCACCCCTTCGAGTTACTCATCCCTGAGTTTCTCTAGTGTTCATGTGTGCTTCACTTCTTAATAAAATCTGTTTTTTCTCTCAGTAATCAGTCTTTTGCCAGTCTCATTTTCTAGTCAGAGAACCTAGAAAGGTAGAAGAATTTTTTTCTTTTCCCTATAATATGGCTAACAATATTCTAAGCATTTTACATATTTTAACTCATTTAATCTTCAAAACAACTTAATGTAATAGGTAGAATTAATATATCCATTTTATAGAAAAAGAAAATGGTCACAAAGATTGGCTTGCCCAATGCCATACTATCCTTAAGTTGTAGAGCCAAGATTTAGAAATGTACATGATTGAAAGGGTTTTAATTTAAATATCTACCTCTGTTTTTGGACTTCTATTAAAAACATATTCCAACAAGTACTATACTTGAAACTCATGGCTGACAGGTAGATAGATAAAAATTCCAAAGAAAACAACAAAATAAACTTGTTGCCAACCTGCCTAAGTATAGTAAACCCCACCTCATAATAGCTTACAACTTCATCAATAGGAAAACAGCAAATAAATGTTTCTCCCTATGCAAGGACGATTCATTTTCAAAATCAACTTAGATGGTCAGAGATAATTGCCTGAGGATCTTTTCTAACAAAAGAGGAAGTTGATCACTGATACTAAGCACCTCTCTTCCCACCCTAAACAATTAAAATCTGTCTCAAAGTAACAAAGTAACAATATAATCTCAAAGTAACAATATAATCTTGAACCAGCAGGTATTTTTAGAGCATAATAAGGACATTGTTCTAAAATCAAGCAAGAAATAAAAAAGATAAAACCACTGTAAATGTGCTTCATAATCTATCTTTCCTTCTTACCTATTATATCTCTGCTAAATGCCTGCTTCTTTTGAGAGAAAAAAAGAAAGAAAAAAGGAAACATCATCCAATTGAGATTTTAATCATTGAGAAACTTGTCACATAAAATTTTCAAAGAATTTGCAAATATCTTTTCCCACTCTGTCAGTTGTCTTTTGGTTTTGTTGACTGTTTCCTTTGCTGTGCAAAAGCTTTTGATCTTGATGAAGTCCCAATAGTTCATTTTTTCCCTTGCTTCCCTTGCCTTTAGCGTTGTTCCTAGGAAGAAGTTGCTGCGGCTGAGGTCGAAGAGGTTGCTGCCTGTGTTCTCCTCAAGGATTTTGATGGATTCCTTTCTCACGTTGAGATCCTTCATCCATTTTGAGTCTATTTTCGTGTGTGGTGTAAGGAAATGGTCCAATTTCATTTTTCTGCATGTGGCTGTCCAATTTTCCCAACACCATTTGTTGAAGAGGCTATCCTTTTTCCATTGGATGTTCTTTCCTGCTTTGTCGAAGATTAGTTGACCATAGAGTTGAGGGTCTATTTCTGGGCTCTCTATTCTGTTCCATTGATCTATGTGTCTGTTTTTGTGCCAGTACCATACTGTCTTAATGATGACAGCTTTGTAGTAGAGCTTGAAGTCTGGAATTGTGTGATATGAGGAAGTGGAGATGCAACGGGGGTGGGAGTTAAGGTGGGAGGAAAAGTAAAAATGAAAGAAGATGGGATCGGGAGGGAGAAAAACCAAAAGAGACTCTTAATGTCATAAAACAAACTGAGGGGGGTGGGGGGAAGAGGGGTTGGGTGAGGGTGGTGGGGTTACATCATATGTTTAAATAAAGCTTAAATAAAGTAAAAAAAAAAAAAAATTCAAAGAATTTACCTGAAACAAAATTGATATAAATGTCTAATCTGTAGATTTTTGGATAACCGCTTCTTAATTTAAAGGGAATACAAAGGTAAATTGAAGAAAAAATCTGCTCAGATAAGTAAGAAATTGAAGATATAATGGGGAAACTAAGACAGCTAAAAGTTGTGTCCTCTGTACAGAGGATGAAAATCATTTCCAAAAGAGACCAATAGAGAGATCCAAACTAATAAGGACTGAAAAAAATTGCATTTTTTGAGCAGAACTGTTGGTGATATAGAAGAAATAACATATTAGAATGGTGTAGAGGGAGAAGCCCATGTGACAGGATTAAAGAATAAATGGCGACACAGGCAACAAGCAAGCACTTCGAGAAACTGTGCCAATAAATGGAGGCAGGCAAGCATGGGAGTACAGAACAGTTGATTGGAGGGCTTTTTATCATTTTAAGGTATTCATGGGAGTATGTTTTCAGTGGGGGGGGGGTGGCTAGACATCACTGCAAGCAACCAAGACTAATTACAAATGTGCAGAATATAAGAGTGAGAGATTCAGAAAAACTGATGGGTCAAAGCCAGGAGAGTTAGAGAAGAGATCAAAACTAGAGATGACCAGGTTAGCTTTGGCAAGGTTTGGAAATGTCATCATTTTTTCTTAGAAAGGAGGGAGAAAAAAATTTATATAGTAAGGAATAATTAAGGGATGAACAAAAGCTTTGGGAACAGATGTGCCAGTTCAAATAGTTAAGCATTTACTTGCTACTGTTCACTAACACTCCAGGTGAGGAAATGTCCTGCCCACACACTGCTGCAGATCTTCCAGTCCACAGGGCCTCCCATGGTGCTAGCATCTTGGTACTTCTCAATTGACCTTTGTGACATCCTTGCATGACAACACATTGGGACTAGGCTTATGTGATTCTTTCTGTTGTGATATCCAAAGCAATTTCATTTGCAAGTAGAGACTTGGATGAGTTCAGGCTAATAGATGTTGCAAATTAGCAGAGGAATGTGAAAGATGATGGAAAGAGAAAATATTTTATCTTTGGATCACCTAGTTCTAAGCATATGCCCAGATAAGAATAGGTACATAAATGAATTAATGAATGAAGCAAATAGCCAGCTTGTTTTAGTGAGACTCTAGAGAAATCAGGTTACAGTACTCAAAGTTAAGTAGGTACAAGGTGAATTTTGAATAATCTAAATATTAATATTAATCTAAGTAATTTCACTTAAAACATATTTACATTGTACATGGATAAACAAGATAGTCTTTTGTTCTATCTTATTCAGCATTATAGATGAGTAGATTTATATTTCACTAAAATATTCTGAGTTTTGTTTTTGTTTTGTTTTTTTTTTTGGAGTTTTATTTTGCTTAATACTTCATTTACTCCTATGGTCTCCCATATTTAACTTCTCTTTTAAAATTTTCTTTACCCTTTATTTGTCATCCATCATCATAGATACCAGCGGCAGCATCACCATCATGGTTGAGGGGTGGGGTGAGAGAATTTCTTTAAAACGGGGGTTATTACTCTCTTGGGAGTTTTATAAGACTATACTGCTGTGAATCAATTCAAATGGATGGGGTGTTTCATTTGTAAGAATAGATGTAGGATCCTTGGGAACATCTATTGCTCTATAGAATGTAATATGAGTCACATATACAATTTTTAATTTAGCTCTATAAAACTAGTAAAGAAAGAACAGGTGAATTAATTTTACTATAATACTGAATACAATATTAACATTTCAACATGAAACCATATAAAATTATTAATGTGTTATTTTGCATTTAATTCTTATTTTTTGTAGTAAGTCTTAAAATCCAGTGTGTAATTTATACTTCTAATAACTCAACATAGACTAACTATATTTCAAGTTACCAGTACTCACATGTTGCTAGTGAAGACTATACTGAGTAGCATAGATCTAGAGGGTCAGATTACAGAATTATAAACTATTTTTAAATTAAACAGCTAATGATTTGAAACTTTTTAAATCTTTATTCATGATGTTTTTGTTCCCTTATCAACAAACCAGTAAGTCAAACTTATCTCTCTTTTACTGTATTATTAGACTCTATATAAATATCTGATAAGAGATTAGGAAGAAACCAGACATTTAAAAAAATGATTACTAAAAAATATTCCAAGGTGTTCTTTTAAAACAAATATAAGTAACAACTGAAATCTGAAGTAACAGTTTGTTTCATAACATCCATGTAAGTCAAGTGTTTGGGGGTAAAAAGTATGGTGCCTGAACATAGGTGTTGTTTTTGAGTTACAAGACTTCTTAAAGGTAGCTTATCTTAACTTTTATTTAGTGTTTTAATAACCAAAAACCCCCCAAAGAAATAAATGTCTTATAATCTTATTGAAAGAATTTAAAGATGTCTTCCCACAGCCGAGGGCTTGCATCACATAATCCAAGAAAGAGTAAGGATAAATGACCACATTATCAAAATCTGAAATAATGGTTTATGTTAGAAATGTTGACATATCTTTAATTGTAGCAGCACAAAGTGTGCTGCTATGTGCACCAGGCATCATCGATAAGCAGGAAGTTAGGATGCAGTTTTCTGCCTTGACCTTCAAGCTCCAACTGTGTTTTGATCATCAAGAGTCCATAAATAATATAATTTACAATCTCTGAAAAGAGACTGTGTGGACACAATAAACCGCATATGTTCCCTGGGCGAAAGGGAGATATATAGTTGGCCTCATAGCCTCAAATTCAGTCAACCTTAAGACAAAACTCACTCATGTTAACACATCACTTTTCAGTCAGTGTCGAGTAGCTAAGGTTTATCCTCAGTTCTATTATTTATGATCTTATAATGCAGGTTCATTTTAAAGAAACTTAGATACTGGCCTAGTAAGTCTACAATATTTAGGTCTCAAAGGTCTCTTAGCAAACTTTTTTTTCTGATTGTCAGTATAAGATGAATACCCATGAACTACATGAAAAGTAAAAAAGTATACTCTCCTGAACGAGAAAGGAAAGCTCATCTAGAGGTGATTATTTACATACAGTAATATTTTTACTTACTCTGAGAACACGCTTCTAGAACATAACAATCAAGGCAAAGTAAGCTATATTAACAACTGGATGAATAAATAACCATCACAAAAACCAAAAGACTGAAAAAACAAACAAGCACAAACCCCCAAAGACTGTCTAATGAAGGGAAGTGGGGTAATACTGAATAACTGAGGCAGTCACCAGGAGGTTCCAGCAGCTCAACACAATGACATCCATTAGAAGTAACTAACAAAAGCAGCAGCAAACAAGATAAACAACAGCACGCTGAAGTATTCACCCATTTTTCTAATTTGCAGCAGCAGATCATCTATATATTTGGTCATTGGGGAAAATGACTCGACATTCTTTGAAGGCTTTGTAACATTATAAGAGAATGCACAATTTCCATGACTTTCACTGGACAAGAGAATGCTACATATTATTACATATACATTATTACATATACATTTTGAGAAACAACCTTATACCTTTTAGAAATGTTTTCTTGAGAAATTCCCTTCTGCCTCCCCATGATGCCTGCCTAAATCCTACCCAGCTGAAGAAAACAAAAAACAAAATCACTCTTCTGAACAATGGCAACTCTGTTTCTTCCTTAGGATATATTACTTTTAACTTTATTTGACAGTTACTTTTTAAGATATTTTACATCTGTATTAGATTATAAGAATAGAGGAAAAACTAAACTATAACAGAGGCTGCAACAGCAAACAGGGGTCACTAATCTCATGACATGGAAAGGTTGGAATTATTAAATCTTAAAACCTTAGAAGAGGTGTCCTATGAAGCCAAAACTCAGACTTCTGAAGAGAGGTCATTGCTCAGCTATTATTAATGTCTTTGAGAACAAGGATGAGACCCTGTGAAACTGGGATCCAGGCCTATGAGGAAGGGAGTCTGGACAGTTGGTGGTATCACTGATGAAGATCATAAAATCAGTTTAGTTGATGTTGGAAAAAGGGCAAATGAGAATTAACTGCTACTACTAAAGTGAACGGTCACTATCAAGGTAAAGAAGCCTTGTTAGAGTGTCCACGACACAAGAAGGAAGCAAAAACAAGAACAAAATGCAAACAGGACATGGCATCTCTTCCACTTCAGGTTTCCATTTTCCCTTAGTGCCTCCCAAAAAAGTCTAATGAAGAGTCAGTCTGGCCAAGCAGAGATGTGGTTCATAGATTCCCAGCTCCAAGTTCACAGAATAGTAGTATATAGGATGGGGTTGGAGCTGAAAGGCTAAAAGTTAATAACTGGCACAGTTATGGAAACAAAGCTATTCTCTAATCCACATTCATATCCCTTACATTATCTGGTGTCATAGGCTGAATGGTGGCCCCAAAGATATGTCCACGTCAGAATCCCTGGGACCTGTATACATGTCACCTTCTTTGGGGTGGGGGGTAGAAAGAAAGAAAAAGAAAAAAAGTGTTTTTGTAGGTGTGGTTAAGTTAAGACTTTTTATGTAATAAAATCATCCTGCACAATCTAGATGGGCTCTAAAAGAGAAAGATGGAGAGATCTTACATAGATAGATATACAAAGAAAAGAAGAAGGCAAGGTGGACAATGAGGCAGAGATTGGAGTGATGTGGCCAAAGCAAGGGAATGAATGTTGGCGGCTACTGGAAGCTATAAAAGAAAAGGGATGGATTCTCCCCTAGAGTCTCTGGGAGAGAGTCTGGACCTACTCAACCTTCGATTTCAGACATCTGGCCTCCAGACCTGTGAAAACATAAATTTCTATTGTTTTAAGCCTGGTAATTTATGAAGACAGCCACAGGAAACTGATAAACTTAGTTTATGCCTTATATATATGAGATACTTCATATAATTTATAATAAAGAGACAAAGTAATAACTTACTTAGAGGAAGTTTTATTTATTTAAATCACTTACCAATATAAAATATCACTAGTAGCCTGAGAGCAATGAAATTTGACTAAACCTAATCTAAATTGTATCTAAAATTAATCATTTAACAGAAGAAATCTGACTTTATGGATTATCAAGATTTTTATTTAGGACTTATAGTAATAAATATATAAAATAGAAAACCAAACATTTTCTGAAATGAAACGACATAAAGGTATTCATCAACCTCTAGAAATTAATCTGGAAAAATATTTTGCTATATTTTCAATCCCTTATTTCTAATGTCCAATATGATTATCTATTCATTCA
The DNA here is from genome assembly GCA_003697995.1 of Taxidea taxus jeffersonii. Taxonomy (NCBI): domain Eukaryota; kingdom Metazoa; phylum Chordata; class Mammalia; order Carnivora; family Mustelidae; genus Taxidea; species Taxidea taxus. The sequence goes on along the minus strand of ML109863.1, from coordinate 56,708 downwards.
TTGGCTATTCCATTTTCTTTAAAAGATCTTATTTATTTATTTGAGAGAAAGAGAGAGTGCAAGCGCACAAGCATAAGGAGTGGCAGGTAGAGAAAGACGGAGAAGCAGGTTCCCACTGAGCAAGGAGCCTGATGCAGGGCTCAATCCCAGGACCCTGGGATCATGACCTGAGCCAAAAGCAGATGCTTAATCGATTGAGCCATCCAGGCACCCTGATATTCCATTTTAGAAAGAAAAAAACTGGCACTGTATTCAGCTTTGAGAAAATGTCCACTCTTTATTTTTTCCAAACTGTCCATTTAATGTCATTTATAATAGTTAAGAAAAGGACAGAATTGGGAACACGGGGAATTTGCAACAACTTTCATGGAGAGTACTTAACATTTGGTGCATATATTCTTTCCTCCTAAACCTGTGTATCTGTCAAGGTTACATTTTGAATGATATTCTGTAAAATTAGATTGAGTTAGCATATCTTCCAAACCCCCTGATGGAGCATATGTAAGCTTTGATTAGAAAATGAGACCTACTATGATTAGCAATTAAAAAAAAATGGAGACACTTTAACTGGCACATTAGAGGGCTATTCCTTTCAAAAATATTTGGCCATGTTTCCTCCCATTTCAAATTATTTTATAAAGAGCCAATTACTATTTGCATGTAATTATTTCTGGATAAGAAAAAGAAGGCAAGGTAAATTTTTAGTCTACATTAAGATTAGCCAAATATAGCCAGACAGATACAAACAGAATTTCTTCCCAAGACTTCCATTTAAAGTGCTTTCCAGAAGTAATCTCACCTTGTCAGTCATATCATTTAAGCTGAAATCATAAGAACCCCAATCAGAAAACAGAGAAACTCATTTGGTCCACATCATAGCTATTAAAATCCAATGCTGCTGTAAGATATCTGTAATTCTTGATCTTTTCCTTATGTTTTACCCTCACACATATCCCATATCAAGCTCTGTAGATTTTATCTCCAGAATGTTATAAATTCTTCTTTTCTCTGTTTCTACTTCCATCAATATAACCTTTGGTGATGGCTAATTTAATGTGCCAATTTGTCTAGGTCATGTTGCCCAGTTGTGTGGTCCAACACCATCTATATGTTATTCTGAAGGCGCTTTGTAGATGTGATTAACATTTACAATCAGTTAACCTTAGGTGAAGGCAACTATCTTGGTAATGTGGGTGAGCCCCACCCAATAAGTTGAAGTCCTTAAAAGTAAAAATTGAGCTTTCCTGACCAAAAAAAAAGAATTCTGCCTCAAGACTATAATATAGAAATCCTTCCTGTATTTCTAGCCTACCCTACAATTTCAGATTAAGACTGCAACATTAACTTCTCACCGAGTTTCTGGCCTACTTGCCCTATGGATTTTGGACTTGCCAACCTCTTTGGTCACATGAGCCAATTCTTTAAAATCTATCTATCTATCTATCTATCTATCTATCTATCATCTATCTATCTATTC
>ML109863.1:8368-55221 GCA_003697995.1 Taxidea taxus jeffersonii | reverse complement strand
TAATCTCTCCATTTCTTCCATTACTTCTATAATCCCCTCTCCACATAGCTAATAAGAATAGAAGATAGATGGGTAGATAGACAAACTAATAGGCAGAATTATGTTATTCTCTGCTTAAAATCAGATTTCATTTGCACTGAAAATAACATCTAACTCTTTCTTCTTGGCCTCTAGACTCTTGTCTAATTCTTCAGTCTCAACCCAAGTTGCTCTAACCAATCTATTTGGCTAGCTTAAAAAAAAAAAAAGGAAAAATTCTGGATTTTTTTATTTCTTTTCTCTCTTTCTTCCTTTCCTTTCTTTCTCTTTTCCTTTCTCTCCTTCCTTTCCTTTCTTTCCTTCCTTCCTTTTCTTTCTCTTCTTCATCTTCTTTTTTTTGTTTGTTTTTTACTTCTAGACACTTTTAAAGATTGTAATTACATATTTAGTTGGTTTGTTATCTGCCTATTCTGTTTCTTCCCACTAAAGGATGAAGTCCACAATGGTAGAGTTGATATTTATATTTTTGAGCATGGTATTCTCAGTAGTTCTAACAATTAGTGAACAGTAAGGCTTTGTTGAATTAATAAATGGAATTAGTAGTAAAATACCTACATAAGTATTTTTGAAGTGGCACCAATCTCCAATTTACAGATTGGAAAGATAGTAAGATAGGAAATGCAAGAAATAAAACGTCACCCAACCCACAGGCATTAGTCCCACAGCTAAGGTCTGAGTAATAGCAAAGGATTAAATACCCATTTTTTGTGAGATAAAATATATTTTGTTTCTGCTTCTGTTTATTGGTTTAAAATAAGATCATTTTATTCACTTCAACTTTTTTCTTTTTAATCTCCTTTTATTCTCCTCATATCAGTGAAAGTACTACTAAAGTGGTCATTACTTTGGTTAAAAAATAAAATTCAGAATGGCTGTAACCAGGTTTTATTGCTTACTAATTTATGTCATTTACCATCTCTGGCAATTTTGGGAAAAATTTATTTTTTCTGAATTTTGGGGTTCTTAACTGAAAAATAGGGAGTGATCAGCAGATCAGAAAAATTATATAGAGAACACCAAAAAAAAAAAAAAATAGACCCTTCCATACATGCCCTTGGAGAGCATGGTAGAGTAAGAGAGATGGCTTTGAGCAGGAAAGCCCTGGGTAAAACTACCAGTTCCCACAATTATTATGTATGTTGTGAAGATCAGAACTAAGCACTGAGTATATTAAATGTCTGATATGACATATGATTAGTATTCATTTAAAAATTTATTCTTTTTAAGACTTTATTTATTTTTATTTGGGAAAAAGAGATAGTGAGCAAGAGAGAGAGAGAGTGCACGGGAATGGGTGGGAGGGGAGCAGCAGAGGGAGAAGCAGACTCCCCATTGAGCAAGGAGCCCGATGTGGTACTCGATCCCAGGACTCTGGGATCATGACCCAAGCCGAAGGCAGAGGCTTAACCAACTAACCCAGGCAGGTTCCCCCATTTAAAAATTCTTAAAGGCAGTATCCTTGAGTTTGTAATCTCTGCTTGGCAGATAAATATATTTCAAATTGATCAATTCCAATAAATGCTGGTGTGAGCTATACCTCCACTTCCAGCCCTCAACCCCCACCAATTATAGCACAAGGCAGATCCCAGTTCCTATAAGATAAAGGAAGAACAGCGCAAAAGACTAAGTTGGTTTTCCAGGATCAAGCAGTCAACAATGTTACCAAAGCACAGGAAAAGATACACAACACAGTCATCACACAGGATTTGGAAGGCAGAAGAAATGAAACCATACTTTCAGCAAGGGTTGCAAACAGACAGGTAAGCAGATGGCAGAAAGGAGAGTCAGAGTTTCTCAGAGAACTCTTGGAGGCACCTGGTACTGTCACTGAAGCTTTTCTTTCAGTTCTGGTAGTTCTTGATTCCATAAATGTTAGTGGAAGCTTCCTTGACCCTTAACATCTCTGACACTTCCAATGAACATGTAAGCCTCTAATTCTTTCTATCGGAGCTGTTCTTACTTTGAATTACTAGACTGTCTTCTAGTCCTTTCATTAAAACTTGTCTGATTAGGACAGATTGAAAGGAAATACTAGGATCCCACCATATGTAATTTGAGAGTTTGTTGTTACTTTTTATTAAGATTGTATCAATTGTATATTGAATTGTATACTATATTTAGCTCTAACTATTCCTATTTCCATTTCATCCTATGGTCCTTATAACTTTAAAAGTTGACGTCATTTCAATATTGTTATAAATTCACAGCCTCCTTTTAATTTTTTGGTCCATGAGATGAAAATGTTACAGAGTTGTGACCTTGGTAAGCAGACTGGATAAACAACACAACCAAATGTAATGGTTGGCAAACCATGAAGGTCCTTTTTGTGGCCATGGAGAAGGAACAACATTTGTATCCCTTTCCTCCTCAACTGGAGTAACTCAAGTAAGCTGTTATTTGAACAAAATATTACACTGGGGTGGGCTCCAGGATTAAATATGTGCTGTACACAACCGTGTCTATGAGTTCTCAGTCCTTTCTACCTGTGCCATCTCAATATGTTATACTTGCTGCATATTTGTGTATGTGTGTGGTATAGAGATCAACTTTCTTATTATAAGAATAAGATGTTTCTCCTAATAACCTAGATATTGGCAAATACAATGATTTCTGGATTTTCTCTAGTAAACATGATCTACACCTCAATCAAGTACTTTAGTTTCATTATGTAGCAAAATTTTACGTGATGTAGTGGGTCCAAAGAAAATACTGAGCATGATCCTTTCTCTTAATTCTCTTTGCATCACATTAAATCAACAAGATATTTATATACATGGAAATGCTAAAATATGTTATACTGATAGAAAAAAATAGGTGATAAAAGAGAGAGAAACAAAGGCTAAAATGTTTAATATGGTTTCATGAAGAAACTCGCTGGAATAATTATTCAATAATTATTATTATTATTTCAATATATTGAATATATTGAAATAATATATTCTCTTATGTATAATATAAATATAAATAATATATTCTATATATTGAAATAATATGTTCTATTATATATAATATATTGAAATAATTATTTCAATAATTATTTTTAAAGAGAATCAAAAGCTGACTCCCATTAGTTTATAAATACCTACTCAATTAGCATTTCCATTATCTTAGAAATCTGCCTATTTATCTTCTCTGACTTAACCAAAAGAAAGACTCTTTCTTAGAAGATGGGATCAGGAGGGAGACAAACCATAAGAGACTCTTAATCTCACAAAAGAAACTGAGGGTTGCTGGGGGGAGTGGGGTCGTGGGGTTATGGACATTGGGGAGGGTATGTGCTATGGTGAGTGCTGTGAAATGTATAAACCTGGCAATTCACAGACCTGTAACCCTGGGGATAAAAATACATTATATGTTTATAAAAATAAATAAAATAAAATAAAAAAGAAAAAAAAAAGAGAAAGACTCTTTCTTTCTTAGCTTCTGGAAGTGACTGGTAGGGTTATTTTATCAGTGGCCTTTTAAGGTTTAAGCCCCTATCTCTAAAGTCTCAGTTTAGTGATTCCTTCTCTATACTATGCTTTTATTTATGTAAAAACCTTTCTAACTATGATATATGAGATTTAGCAGATAAATGTCTCCCCCTTTTTTTTAACTACATTTAAGATTTGTGGAAACCAGAAAAGGTAGACAATATTTTGGGATAAGGTAACTTTATTGATTCAGACAATAGGACCTATCTTTTTTTCCAGAAGTAGGGATAGACTTGGTGTCTCATGAAACACTTTTGCAAACTTTAGGGCTAGGATATATAACTATTAATGTAGAACACATGAAACTTAACAAGCCCTTATGAAAATTGAGTCTTTTAGTACCTGGCTAGATTTGCACCAAAATCTAACCAAATTTATTGGTGACTTCTGAGAAAACTAGGAATAATTTGAATCAAACATATGCAGCATTACCTAGTAGGAAGAACAGTGATTTTAGAGAAAACAAGATAGGTTCAAATCCCATTTATGCAACATGTTGACTTTTCCTAAGTTTCAGATTTTTTAACCTGTATAGAGGGGCTAATAGGACTGATACTGCAGTACTGTTAGAAGTGTTATAGATAATATATGAAAATGTACAGTACAGTACTTGGTACAAAGTAAATACTCCTCTGTGAGGAATATGGTTATGGTTCCTATTCATAATATTATTAAATATATCATAAAATCACAACTCACTCTCAGACTGGCAATGTGTCTTGTTTTGCAAGTATGACAACAGTAATTTTTCTCACCTTGTATAGAAAGAAGCCTCAAACCTGAAACACATTTCTTTATAAAATTTAGAGTTGTGCACACATGAATTTCTATTTTGATCCTAGCAGACTGAGTTTTAGACCAATTAGCCTGATAAAGTAGTTGTCAATTGAAATTTTTTAAACAAGTGTTTCAATGTCTAATCAAGCTGCAGTGAACATTATCTGTCAAAATGAGATATGTTCTTTGTTTCAATATTAACAAAATGAGCTATTAAAAAAAAGAGGCTTGGATTGCAGTATATTAATTTTTGTTTTAATTCGGGAGTTTTTTGCTCCTTTTAGAAGTAGAAACTTTAAAATATGAAAGGGATACATAATTATGAAGCTAATGTATATGTTTATCATAAAAAAAGTAATAGAGAGTATATATAATGATCAGCATTATAAAGATTTTGTACATGAGCCAGATCTTCAATCCTCTTCTGGAAATTTTACATTGTGTAGATTATAAAACTACATTCATACACAGATTCTTTTGTGCGAGTGGCCATTACAAAAAATATTTTAAAAGCATTATGGTAATTCTTAATCACCAGTTATTTTTTTCATAGTCTAAAGAAATCAGAGGCATTGCTGATAGAATTAATGACAAGAGAAACAATGGTGGGATTTTAGCTCCATTCAGACCACCCACACCTCGCTAAAAGAAATAGTACAACCCGAACAAAGTACTTATTATCCCAATCAAACTCTGAACATGAGGTTCTATTAGTACTTATAGAGCTAACTCTAATTAAACACCATGAAAATTGCATAATGAAATCACTTTATTCTAAAGTGTGTTTCTTTGTGGGGGTAGTGGGGGAGAGGTTAGATTTCGAACTCTTAAAAGTCTTTTTTTTTTTAAGATTTTATTTATTTATTTGACAGAGAGAGATCACAAGTAGGCAGAGAGGCAGGCAGAGAGAGAGGGTGAAGCAGGTTCCTTGCTGAGCAGAGAGCCTGATGCGGGGCTGGATCCCAGGACCCTGGGATCATGACCTGAACCAAAGGCAGAGGCTTAACCCACAAAGCCACCCAGGTACCCCAACTTCTTTTTTTTTGTTTAAGATTTTATTTATTTACTTGAGAGAGAAAGAATTTGAGCAGGGGGAGGAGCATGGGGAGAGTCAGAATTCCCGCTGAGCAGGGAGCCCAATCTGGGGCTCTATCCCAAGACCCTGGGATCACATCCTGAGGCAAAGGCAGATGCTTAACTAACTGAGCCACGTAGGTGCCCCTCAAGCTCTTAAAATTCTTTAAATTAAATATATATACGGAACAGATATCTAGAAACCTGATCACAGGGTATCTGGGAAGTGTGTTTTTTAATAGTTGTCTAATGTCATTGCTTGTCTACGTGTAAACTAGTTATAACATCTTTCAAAAGCAAAGTTTTGGAAGCTTATGTGTTTGAAAAGTACTTTTAATGGATTGCTTGCTTTGTTTATTCTTGGCTCAAGGCAGAAGCATCTTGACATTTACATTGCTATTTTCCTGCCTTCAAGGATGCTAACAAAAGATTGTCTTGGCTTAGATTAGCTTGAAATTGTCCTCTGAACTTCTTCTAGGCATATTCCAACTATCTCAGAAAGGAATTCCTTTTTTATGAACATGCTCCCACAGTTTTTATAAGAACACAAAGCCAGAGACTGCCCCCCTCCCTGCCTGTGCCGCCAACAGGTATAAGCAGATATACACACTGTCTTTCAATTTACAAAGAGGTTTGTGTTCCCAAACCTCCTGATTAAGGCCATTGTTTAGAACTCACATGTATCCCCCAAAGAAATAATATTATAAATGTAGGTGCTTCCATAGCACCCACAGACTATGTAACCATGATACAGCTAAAATACCACATATTTAAAGAATAAGAGAACAATATTATGGTATAACCAGTAGTTTTAAGCATAATAATCAGCCTTTAATTTATTCCAAATGATGGTGCTTGAGGATGTCCCCTCTAGAGCTCCATTTCTCCCACACAGATAGCATTCAACATTGGCTCACACTTGTTTCCTTCTCAGTTCTCCACACCCTCAAATCAAAACCACTGCATTGGGCACCTGAGTGGCTCAGTTGGTTAAGTGTCTGACTCTTGGTTTTGGTTCAGGTCAGGATCTCAGGGTCTTGAGATCCAGCACCCCCCACCTCCACACTCAGCAGGGAGTCTGATAAATTTTATAAAATTTTTCTTTCTTTCTTTATTTAAAAGAGAATGAGAGTGAGACAGTCCAAGCCAGGGGGGAAGAGGGAAAGGGAGAAGCAGGCTCCTTGCTGAGCAGGGAGCCGGATGCAGGGCTCGATCCCAGGACCCTGGGGTCATTACCTGAGCTGAAGCAAACTCTTAACTGACTGAGCCACCCAGGCACCCCTATTTTAAAGACTATTTATCCTGGTATAGGAGCAAGTGAAGAAAGGAGGTAGAGAGAGAGAACAGTAGCCTTAAGAACTCATGCCCTTTAAGGATTCTAAAAATTTGTGAGAAGGCCAAACGTTTTAGGGAACTTTTCTAAAATAAGCTAGGAAGAATGCATATTCTATAACATATTAAATTTCAAGCATGAAATGCCTGGTGCCCAAATCTAAAAAGTCACTTCAAAACTTAAAAACTTAAAAAGGGAGAATCTGCCCCCCAAAGACTATGCTGCTTGCAATAGTGTTTCCTGAACACATACAAAAATGTGGTTTGATAGAAGGCTTTCCTACTGGAAACTGTTTATCCTTCAGCGTGTACAAATTTATTTTGGAAGCTAACACATTTTAAATATTATATTTACTCTTTTTAAAAACTGCATGTTTAATTCTATCACTTCCCAAACTTTTTTATTTTCTGTGGGATCTTGTAATTCCTCAAACATAACTTTTAGCAAATGTTTAAGGGAAAGGAATGTATAATAAAAAATGAGAGAAAAATTTCATTGTATTGATCCTGGGGAAAGAGAAGTGTGTTACTGAATTTTTAAATATTTTTCCTTTGGATAAAAGAGATATGAGAAGAAGTTTTGGGATCCAGAATATTATCCAAGTCAGAAGTAAAAACAGCAGAATGGAATAAAAGTTACTTTTTTGGTAATATTTGTATAGAATTCTAGAGCTTATAAATTATCTTCTCACATTTTATCCTCATTTCATCTAGTGTTATCCCAGTATTTTGTATAAATTTATCTTAATATGAATAGACCTTTGAGTTTTTCTATTTTGTTGAGAAACTGAGCTTCGGAATTACTATTTAGCTTGCTCTAGGCCATGCAAATTTTCCTATTCAAACCCACACTTACTTTTATAAATCCCAAATCTTTTTATAAATTCCAAACAATATCATTGTTGCATGATGGTTTTAGTTCTGAAAGCTATTCTGTGAACGAGTGTGCTGTTGATAGTAAAAGGCAATATTAAAGTACATTATATGGCAAAAGAAGAAAGGCAATTCAATAGAGAAAGGATAGTCTTTTCAACAATTAGTACTGGAACTGCTAGACATCCACATGCAAAAATAATGTACCTGGATACAGACCTTGCACTATTCACAAAAATTAACTCAAAATGGATCATTGACCTTGTATGAAATATAAAACTATGAAACTCCTAGAACACAACATAGGAAAAATCTGGGTGACCTTTGATGATGAACTTTTAGATTCAACACTAAAAGCACAATATAATTAGATAAAAAATTTGATAAGTTGGATTTCATTAAAATTAAAACTTCTGCTCCATAAGAGACTGATGAGAGAACAAAAAGACCACAGTCTGGGAGAAAACACTGCAATATACATATTCGATAAAATACTCCTATCCAAAATATAAGAAGAACTTTTAAAACTGAACAACAAGAAAACCAGCAACTTAAGAAGAGTCAAAGATCTGATAAGACACTTCACCAAAGAAGATACATAGATGGAAATAAGCATATGGAAAAATTCTCAATATCATAATTCATTAGAGAACTGCAATTAAAATAATGAGATACCAATACTCATTTATTAGAATGGCTAAAGCCCGGAATACTGTCAACAAATGCCAGTGAGGATATGGAGCAACCAAAAGTTTGATTCATTGCTTGGTGGACTGCAAAATGGTACAACCACTTTGGAAAACAGTTTGGCAGTTTCTTATAAAGCTAAACTCAGGCTAATCCAGTAGTTGTGGTCTTTGGTACTTACCAAAATCAGTTGAAAGTGTACATCTACACAAGACCTGCACACGAATATATGTGGCAGCTTTTGTTGTAGTTGCTAAAGTTGAAAGAAACCAAGTGCCCTTTAAGAGGTGAATAGATAAGCAAACTGTGGTATATCCATACAATGAAACATTGTTCAGTGATAAAAATAAATTAATATAGAAAAGACTTAATCACATTGCTAATTGAGGAAGCCAATCTGAAAAGGTTACACACTATATGATCAAATGATAGTACATTCTGGAAAAGGAAAAACTGTGGAGACATGAAAAAGGCCAGTGGTTACCAGGGGCTCAGGCAGCAAGGAGGGAGAGACAGAATGTGAAACATAGATTTTTAGGGTGTGGAACTATTCTGTATGACAAAGTAATGGTGGACACATATCATTATACACTTATCAAAACCCAGAGAATGTAAAATACAAAGAGAAATCCTAACATAAACTATGAACTGTAGTTAGTACTAATATATTAATGTTGGCTCATCGACTGTAATACACTATACATCAAATGTACCATACTACAGCAAGGATAATAGGAATAATAGGGAAACTGTGCTTTGTGGGTGGGGGAACTGTGTGTGTGTGTGTGTGTATGTGTGTGTGTGAAGGGTTATATGAAAACTGGACTTACTGCTCAATTCTTTTCTAAACTTAAAACTGCTCTAAAAAGACTTTATTTCTTTCTTCCCTTTAAATATATATATATTGTAGTAGAGAATGAATAGGTTCACTGGGTCAGACTGCTTATTCTGCCTTTGCAGAATGATAACTAAAGGGAGTTAAAAAGAATCCAACAACAAAACAGATGCCACAAGCTCCTATCTCCAGACAGTGCCAGCTCCCAGGAATAGTAGAGCCCTACGTATCAGAGTCACAGTAAAGGAAGAGGAGAGATGAAAGAGTCAGAATTTTCAAGAAAATGCAATGAGTCAAATTTTACATAGTGGGATTTTGACAGTAGTAATATTTTTGAGAAGCTTTGTAGTTTCTAACCTACTTTCCCTTACATGGTCCCTGATCATATACATTGTTTCATCTGCCCCCACTGCCTACTAACCTCAGTATCTCTGGAACACTTTGCAGCTTTTCATTATATCATGGCAATCAGTCACTGTATTGTTTCCTGTTCCCCTCCCAGAAGATTAGAAGAATTCCCTGATTATAGAGGTGAGGCTTAATACTGTGAGTGCCCACTGAATCAGATTCTTAGAGCTAAAAGGGAGTTTAGAAATTATCATTATCAACAAATGATCGTAAAATCACCCCAAGACCCAGCGACACCAAGTGCCTTAACTAACTGGCTGGAGACATGGACAGAGGGGAGGTGCTTGCCAATACTCACCCCTGCTTCATCTGCCCAGGCCCAGGGGAATCCTAAAAGACAACCTGAAATAAGAGTCTCAAAGCCACTCAATCCCTAAATTCACTAATTCTCCCTTAATATTGTCTCCCAAATCAGCTCTTTGCTCTTCATTACTGACCTTAATATGCTCAGTCAGGTTCAGTCAGGAAGTCACGAGTCTTCCCAAAGGTTTCTGTTCTCTTCCAGCTCCAGGGCACCTGATCTGGAGCATGAGCTAAATCTTCCTAATGATGCAGATTTCTCCATGGCTTCTTTTGTGTAAGAAATGAAGTTCAAACCTCTCCACAGAGAATTTAAACTACTCCACAATTTGATTCCTTCATAATTCTCCTTAATTATGATCCTAATAGCCATCCAAACTATTCCACTTCTTGCTCTCTACTCCCCAAATGATGCACAACCTCTCTTTTGTGTCTTTCTTCACATCATCCTCTCCTGGAAGTGCTTCCTTTCTTAGTTTGGGAGACTATAACAGAATATTACAGACTTGGTGGCTTATATACAACCCAACTTATTTTTCACAATTCTGGAAGATGAAGGTGTAAGATCAAAGTTCTGACAGACTTGGCATTTGGTGAGGGTCTGTTTCCTGGCCCATAGACATCTCATCTTCACAAACAGGAAATGGCAAAGGAGAGCTCTGGAGTCTCTTTTATAACGGCACTAATACCACTCATGAGGAAAGATGGACGCCCAAAGGTCCCACCACTGGATATCATCCCACTAAGGATCACACTTCCACATACAAGTTTTGGGGGAAGAAAATAATTCAGTCTATAGCACTACCTAATTTAATGAATATCCTACCATTCCCTTAAGCCCAGGCAAATAGCCCTTATCCCCTAAAAAGCCATTTTTAACCTCACAGGATAATAATTTCTCTCTTCACTGAATCCTAACAATACTTCTTGCCTGTGTATTCATTAGGAAATTTCATAAGTATTCTTCAAAATTTTTTATTCATGATTTATACCGTTTACATCTTAAACTCCTTAAATGTAGGGGTCTTACATTGCCAGTTTCCATCAATATGCATGCACAGAGCAGTGTCCAATGAAGGTTTATTAATGAGAAAACACATTTTATATGCAACATTGTAGGTTTTCAAAATTTTTGAATCTTCTGATGCTGAATTATGAAGAAAATTTCTTCACATGTTCCAAAAATAATGTTTCAGTGTTTATCGACACTTTGCTTGAGGCAGTATCATTTGGGACATGATCCAAATTTTAAATGAAATATTTAGTTTTATACAATGAACTTCTGTCAACAACTTTCTTGAAAAGCAAACTACTTTTGACTTCCTCCTTGTATATTTGATGAGATTTGTCATAACACCATCAGGTTGAAGAGTGAGATTCTTACATGAATAACATCTCTAAAGGTTATTTAATGTTAGAAAAAATGAATCCTGTTCACCAAATGTTCTTTTACACAATGTAATTAACAATTTTATCTTTATTCCATATGGTTATCATTATAATCAATTTTTCCATTTTCTTTAACTGCATATGATCTTGTCACACCCATTTTTGTACTTTGAACATTTCCTCCCCTAAAAGAAAGAGCTTAAAAGAATTGGGAGTAGAAATTCTATTGTAATTTTCTGCTTCAAGAATATTTAAAAATATGAATTCTCAACTAAGAGAAAACATGAAGTAGGATGACTTGTTATATATTTCAGGAATGAAGTAAAAATTCAGATCAATTTATCTTGGGATAAAGGTCAGTCAGATAAATCAAAATGAAGAGATCTGTTTGCATTTATTTATTTAAATTTATTTGCTGTTGGCATATAAATGAATTAATAGGGCCAAAGAGAATAATGGCATACATGTATTTCTTCAATAACTGTAGCAATAGTTAAAGTAATGCCAAAATATTGAACCATAAGCTTTAAATTCTAAAGTCTGTTATGAGTTAGAACATTATCATAATCAACACTTTGAAGCTTGTACACTGAGATACAACTTATACTGTAATAATATCATTAACAGGAAAAGAATCACTTTCTTAATCACTGTTAACTCAGGAAAAAATCAGTATTTCCTTTTCCACTCAAAATGTATGATAAATAAATATTATTGAAGTGGTAATGCAAAGTTCTCTGGACATACTCCTCAGACCATAGGGATCTTCTATATCTAAAGCAAGTGCCAAGGAAGGCAAATGATGAAATTATTTACTATATCATAATATATATAACTATATTCTTAATGTATAATTTTAATAATTTTTGAATTTTCATAAATTAGAAGTGAGGAAAATTTTTATATTCTAAAAACATAATTTGCCTATTCTGATTAAGACTTCTTAATAAGGCTGAGTTTAATAATGTGGCTTAATTGTTTCTTTAGCTGTTATTAGATCTACCATACACTTTACTTTACTTAGTTACCTTGTTTATTCTGTTTCCCCATTCCCACTTCTGTAATAAAACCTTATCAGAGCAGGTATTATTAACTTGAGGCAATTTCTATGTTTGTGGTGCTTACCATAGTGTCTTAAAAATATCTAATGTAATAAATTAACATTTTCCAAAGTCTTATAATGCAAGTCAAGTGTTAAAAGAAATGATATAAGGATTTTAAATGAGAATCTGAGTTTAAAGTCATAACAGAAAATCACCAAATATCAGAACTAAGAAAGATTTTTTATTTTAAACAGATCTCATTCTACTATCTCATTTTATAAATGTAGAAGTTAAGATACAGAGAGATCAAGTGTTTGGTACTAAAGGCCACCTGAAACCTCATACGGTCAAAATATTTAGAGCTACTTAATCTTTGTTTGAATACGTGCAGTGACAGTGAGTTCACTACTCTATAAAAGCATCATATCTACTCTTTTAAGAACACTACTTGTCAAAAAATTTTTTCTTATATGTAATGAAATGTGTATTCCTATGCTTCAATTCTTTTTTTTTAAATTTTTTCTTTCTTCTTCTTTTTTTAAAGATTTTATTTATTTAACAGAGAGCAACACAGAGAGAGAGGGAACACAAGCAGAGGGAATGGGAGAAGGAGAAGCAGGCTTCCCGCCGAGCAGGGAGCCCAATGCAGGGCTTAAATCCAGGACCCTGGGATCATGACCTGAGCCAAAGGCAGCCGCTTAACAACTGAGGTACCCAGGTGCCCCTCTCTCTTCTTTTTTGATATTGTTTATGCACCACACCCAGTGCTCCCTGCAACATTTGCCCTCCTTAATACCCACCACCAGACTCACCCCTCTCCCTGTCCCCCTCCCTTCCCAAACCCTCAGTTTCTCAGAGTTCACAATCTCTCATGGTTCATCTCCCCCTCCAATTTCCCCTAATTCACTTTTCCTTTCCTTCTCCTAATGTTCTCCATGTTATTCCTTATGCTCCACAAATAAGTGAAACCATATGATAACTGACTTTCCCTGCTTGACTTATTTCACTCAGCATAATCTCCTCCAGACCCATCCATGTTGATAACAAAAGTTGGGTATTCATCCTTTCTGGTGGAGGCATAATATTCCATTTTGTATACATGAACGATATCTTCTTTATTCATTCGTTTGTTGAAGGGCATCTTGGCTCTTTCCACAGTTTGGCGATTGTGGCCATTGTTGCTATGAACATTGGTGTACATATAGCCCTTCTTTCACTGAATCTGTATCTTTGGGGTAAATATTCAGTAGCACAATTGCAGGGTCACAGTAGTTCTATTTTTAATTTCTTAAGGAATCTCCACACTGTTTTCCAAAGTGGCTGCACCAACTTGCATTCCCACCAAGAGTGTAAGAGGGTTCCCCTTTCTCTACATCCTCTCCAACACTTGTTGTTTCTTGTTTTGTTAATTTTGGCCATTCTAACTGGTGTAAGGTGGTATCTCAATGTGGTTTTGATTTGAATTTCCCTGATGACTAATGATGGTGAACGTTTTTTTATGTATCTGTTAGCCATTTGTATGTCTTCTTTGGAGAAGTGTCTGTTCATGTCTTCTGCCCATTTTTTGACGTGATTATGTTTTTTGGGTGTTGAGTTTGAGAAGTTCTTTATATATCTTGGATATCAGCCTTTTGTCTGTAGTGTCATTTGTGAATATCTTCTCCCATTCCATGGATTGCCTCTTTGCTTTGTTGACCGTCTCCTTTGCTCTGCAGAAGCTTTTTATCTCGGTGAAGTCCCAAAAGTTCATTTTTGCTTTTGTTTCCTTTGCCTTTGGAGACGTGTTTTGGAAGAACTTGCTGTGGCCGATGTTGAAGAGATTACTGCCTATGTTCTCCTTTAGAATTTTGACAGATTCCTGCCTCACATTGAGGTCTTTTATCCATTTTGAGTTTATCTTTCTGTATCATGTAAGAGAATGGTCGAGTTTCATTCTTCTATACATAGCTGTCCAATTTTCCCAGCGCCACTTATTGAAGAGACTATCTTTTTTCCACCAGATATTTTTTCCTGTTTTGTTGAAGATTATTTGACCATAGAGTTGCAGGTCCATATCTGGACTCTCTACTCTGTTCCACTGGTCTATGTGTCTGTTTTTGTGCCAATACCATGCTGTCTTGTTGATCACAGCTTTGTACAAAAGTTTGAAATTAGGCAACGTGATGTTCCCAGCTTCCCAGCTTTGTTTTTCTTTTTCAACACTTCCTTAGCAATTCCTTAGCAATTTTCTGGTTCCATACAAATTTCAGGATTGTTTGTTCCAGCACTTTGAAAAATACTGGGGAATTTTGATTGGGATTTTTGACTCATGCTTCAATTATTTAGTCCTAGTTGTGTCCTTAGGTCAAGCACAGTATGTTTAGTCCAGAGTATTTTTAATATTATATGTTATATATATATACACACACACAAACACACACACATAGAGTGATGTAGTGCAAAAGTCTAAATTTGAGGTCCTTTATGAATGAGAATTCTGGGCCAAATAGTTTCCTGCCTCATTATTTTTTCAATACCTCTTTGCCTCCTTCCTTTTTTCACATTCTCAGATGCATACACACACACACACGAGACATAAACACACACATATATTAAATTGTTATACACACATTATATATGCATCTATTACATAGAAAGACATGTGTACTTATATTTTGTGTCTTGTAGAAAAAGAAAAAAAAAACTTAAATAAGAATATGCAAAATATATTAGAATCTTTCAAACTCCATTTCCCTCTTTAATGTTTACTATATCAGGAACTATAAAATAAAAACCATGTTATACTCCTCTCATCCTCTAAAAACCAAAATTGAATCCCCCTTCCATATCAAAATGGGTTTATTAAAATATTAAAATTGTCAAAATGTTTCTAGGAATCACTCTCTTATGACCCTCCAACTAATATCTCTAATCTCCTGGCCATTTCCAGATTCATCTAAATCCTACTCTCCCCAGAATATTAAACTTATTTAGCTCTATATTGACAGGTAGCCTCTAGAACTAAATGCAATACTCTAGATGTGGTCTTACTATGAAGAATTGTGTAGGCTTGTCTCTTGATTCATTCAAGAAAGTATTTTTCCCAATACAACCTATAATTCCATTTGGTTTTCCCATAGCCATATCATGTCTGATTCATATTGAGCTTAATGTCAAACAAAATTCTTAGTCATTTTCAATATGATATTGCCAAGCCAATTTCCTTTATTCTATACTCATGCAGTTGAAATTTCCTTTGGGTAAGAGAATGGTCCTCAAAGTGTACGTATAATAACTACTCATATAACTACACATAATATCTACAATAAAAATAGTGTCATTTTCACAGAAGGTACACATTCTGGAAGTTAAACATAAAAATTTCATTGAGGGGCATAAACAAATAAAGGTTGAGGTACATATCCTACCTATAAAAACCTGGTGGCACTTGCTGTACCAGGAAGTTTTTCTCCATGTCTTGGAGAATGTCATTCAGCATTCGGACACGGAGGGGAATTCTCTCCTTGGGATCATTAGCAGGACGCATCTCATCTGACTGGAAGAGTTCAGCACTCTCTCGCAGGCGTGAGGCCAGAGCTAGCAGTTGAGTGTTGGGTTGATCACCTGGTGGAGATAAATGAGTCCATCTCAGAAGAGACATCCTCAAAGGAGCAAAATAATCATTCTGCAATCATTATGTCAAAAAGGAACATTGGTTAAACTTTTATAATGTATTAATCCCACCAAAAATATTCTAAATATTATATTCTACTGAGTATTAAATTTACTGCTACCACTACTACTAGTAATAATAATTACTACTACTACTAATAATAATACTAGTAAATAGGTACTGATTGGGAGACTGTTATGTTCAAGACACTGTATTGAGCACTTTAAGTATTTATCTTATTTAATATTCACCAAAGTTTGCATTGTCATGTCTATTTCAGAGCAGCTGAAAATTAATTAAGACAAGCAAATTGTACTAGGTCATCAAGAAAATAAATGTCAGGCCAAAATCAGAAGCCTGATCTTTCTGACTCAAAAATTCATGCTTTTCATGACATATCCTATATTTCTGTGTGGAAAAAAAAAGATTGTAAAAGAGGTTATCTTCTCTTCTGAGAGCATGAGATATGTTACTCTGTTGTGATATATCCATGGGCTTCTTTGTTTTACTCAAAATTTCCTGTAATTTGAAGTTGAAATATATCTTTGATTTGAAAGTACACTGAAAACTATCCTATGTAATGTTTGCATTGCTTGGTTTTGCTTTGGGGATGATTTGTTTGTTATGCTTTGTTCCTATTTGTTTGTATAACTTACTGGAAGTCATTTTGATATGAATGGTGGCAGCAAACATAGGAGATTCCTTTGACTAAGAGTAAGGCAGCATTAGTACAGTGATAATGGCCACCAGACACTGTAGCCAGACCACCTGAGTTCCAATCCCTGCTATACCACTTAGTAGCTGTGTGATGTTGGGCAAATTACTGAGCTTAGGTATTCTAATTTATAAAATGAATAAGATAATAGCATCTCCTTCATAGGTTATGAGGGTTGAATGATGAATATTTTATAAAGTGTTACAAAAAGTATTCCCCTACAGTTAGGCAGTTTCCAGCTGATGTGATTTACTACCTTGTTTAAAAAGCAATCCTTTGTTATACCATGAGAGGGCATTCCCTCATCATCTTTTCCCCAATATTCCCCACCATTTAAATCATTCTGGGTGAAGCAGCAGTTGGTGGTGTTGTTCTCAGGAAATTAGGTACAACTGACTCCAGCAAGGTCAGAAACTCAATAGAGAGAATTATGTCAAGTTGAGGTGATGAAATGAACATGGGCCTGATAAATCTAAACTGGGTGTCCTGAGAGCATGGCATTGATATAAGCAGATGGAGAGATGAGGAGGCCATTTGGGACCTTTGGCTGGGGAAGTCTCAAGCAAAGGGGAAAGATCACAAAGGGATTCTTTCCAAGTGAAGTTCAAGGGTTACCAGATCCTCAAACACCTGGTCTTTGTGAAAGTGCAAATTCCCAGACCCGCTGAATCTCTCTAGGCATAGAGCTCGGGAATCTCCATGCTACCCAGATTATTACCCACATTTTAAAGTTTAAGAAACACGGTAGAGAACTGAGGAGCTAAGGAAAGATGATCTGGGTTAGAATTAAAGCTGATGTATAAAATATGTCTTCATAGAATTACCAACCTCTAGTTAGAGGTTGGTATATTTATTGTCTTTCCCCTTCATCTGATGGGGACTATTTTATATGTCACTTTCTTCAGAAGCCAGCACAATTCTGACACTCAATAATTGTTTACTAAATAAACAAAAGAGATTTAATAAAGAATTTTCAGAAAAAAAATCCAATAACCAAAGAAGACTGTGCAGACATAAGTGGTTTTCATGAGAACTATAAAGAGATTGCCACATTTGTATGCTTTCTGTTCACTGACATTAAAAATATGAATAAAATTAATTGCAGGAGTTCACAGGTTTTGGCATTTCAATGTTTTCAAAGTACATTTTATATTCATTAATGATCTTGTTTGATATCATAACAAAACCTGAGTTTGCGAGAGGAGAAATTTTTGCTCTTTGAGAAAATTCAGCACTCTAAATAATAGTTATAATGATAATGCCATTTTATGAAGTTATGGTTTATTTTAAATTGTGATGGTTCACTGAGTTAATATACGGGGACCTTATAGGAAATACCATTGTACAAGGAAAAAATAAGACAAAAAAGCCACATTTGAATTATACTGGAATAGAAAGACTGAACAACAGAAAAAACAAGTTCGACATCTTAGAGTCTTCCATTTAAGAAAGAAAAATCTGTTCTGATCTAACATACACTACGGAATTGAAGACATTACTACTGAATCAAGTGAGACAGATTGTACCATTCTACTTTATTTAGCTTTCAATGAATTTATCTTTCATGGTGGTGAGGATGTAGAGAACTGACAGCTTTAAGAACTATCTTGTTCCAGAAAGGACCCTGATAGTGAACACCTGCCATCTACACAATCCCCTATGTATTACTTCCAGGGTATAAGCTTACAAATTGAAAAGTAGCTTTACTTTTAATTTAATCATTTAATCATTTGTATATATAACTGATGTTCCAAAGATTCCTAATAGCATTTTAATGCCAATTAGAACTTATTTGTCCATTTAAATAAGACCCAGAAACTAACCACTGACTCTATGTAAGCTGTGACTCTAAATGATTTTTCCCCCATGATACTGAATCCCTGTTAGAATGTCAGCTCTATGAAGGAAGAGATTGTTTTCTGTTTTGTTCATTGCCATTTCCTCAGACTAACACTATGCCTGGCATATTGTTGAATCATCCATTTTGATCATAACATTATAGTATCTGCAATATTTTTATCCTTATCTGCCTTAGCTATCTCTTTTCCTTGACTGAAAAGAACCCCATAAGGTCATCAAATATGTTTTATCTCTTTGTATCTCTGGATGCTAGCACAATATCTAAGACATGATAGTCATTTACTAAAAATTGTGTTGAGTAAATTTTGAATTATAAGATAATATTTTGAGATATTATACTAAATAATGCCTACAAGGTCACTTAGGGAAATGTTTCGCATATAATAAGGACAACTAATTTTGCTAAAATTCAATAATAATTGCAAAGGAAAAGAATAGAAAAGAAGCTATTTTAGGATAATGAGAAGTCAAAATAAACTAAATTGAATTAAAATATGGCCTGCCAATAATCAATAAAAAGAATATATAAAACTTCATTTAAGTCACAGTGAATGTCAGAGAATGGAGGACTAATTGAGGCTCTTAATAGTTCAGGTTTAATAAGCAGTAAGTCCACTGACCAAAGAAAATGAACTGGGAGTTAGAGATTTCTCTCAGCAAGAGTTAATACAATTATCTTGAAGTTATAGGCACACAGAGTCTAAAGACCCAGGTCTTGGTATCAAAAAACATGTAAGAGCTCCATCTACTTAATTACTATCAATGTAGTTTTGAAGAGATTACTTAATATTATTGTCCTTTATCTTCCTTGGGGAAAACACAGAGAATAGTCACTTCAATCTCTAAGCATAGAAATCACCATATAGGGGTGCCTGGGTGGCTCAGTCGTTAAGCGTCTGCCTTCAGCTCAGGTCATGATCCCAGCGTTCTGAGCCCCACATCAGGCTGCTTGTTCAGCGGGAAGCCTGCTTCTCCCTCTCTCACTCCCCCTGCTTGTGTTCCCTCTCTCGCTGTGCCTCTCTCTCTGACGAATGAATAAATAAATAAAATCTTAAAAAAAAAAAAAAAGAAATCACCATATAAAATGGAAGTTACTATTATCAGAGTACACAAACTAAGTATAAATTACCACCAACTCATTTTTCAAAGACATGCCAAAAATACCATAACTAATGATTTTTTCTTAGAGATGTTACTTTTCACTTCTTCAAATCAGTGCCCCCTCTTCCCCATTATTGTATCACTCTCTTCCCTGTATACACTCTAATAAAGATTCCTAATTTTATGTTGTGGTGAATATGAATCTGGAGCCATTTTTTCTTCCCATGGGCTGCATCTCGAACTTCTTAAAAACAAGGAAAGGGATAATATAAAAGTTAAGGAATTAAACAGCCAGTCTTCAAAAATAATCCTTTTACATCTTCCCTTCTGGTGAAAAGCCAAATATTAATAAGTTTTAATTTTTTTTAAAGATTTCATTTATTTATCTGAGACATAGAGATCTTAAGTAGGCAGAGAGGCAGGCAGAGAGAGAGGAGGAAGCAGGCTCCCTGCCAAGCAGAGCTCCATCTCAGGACCCAGGGATCATGACCCGAGCCAAAGGCAGAGGCTTTAACCCACTGAGCCACCCAGGCACCCATTCATAAGTTTTTGTAGCATAGCAGAACATACTGTTATGTGATAAATATTAAAAATCAACCTTAATATAATGCAAAATAATTAAGACTGCCTAGTAAAATTATCTTGTTATTTAAGAGACAATTGAAATGGACTTCTAAATTTCAAAAAGAAACAATGCATTTTTCCCTTGTCTCAAAGTAAAATACAAATGTATTTTCAGTAAGTAACTTATTGAGTCCTATTTTGTGTGGTGGTCTATAAATACTGGGAGGGAGGCAAAGGCATAAGATTAAATCTTCAACCTTAATAAATTCCTAATCTAGCTAGATATAATCGACAAATGGAGAATAAGAATCAAATAAAATAAATGCTCATGAGAAAGACTGAAGAGTTTATTGTGTGTAAAAATATCTTAAGTAATTCCAGAGAAGATATGAAACTTGACAGACAGATCATGGAATTGCCCAGAAATCGAGAGCAACTAAAATGGATGGACCTCTTGAAGTTCTGAGACTTTTCCTACACTAAAGCAGCCAAGGATGTTCCATCTGTAAACAATAATATTAATTGCTACTAATTAATCCCTTAGTCCTCAGCTTTTAGAGGATGAAGTTACCTTTAACTTCAACCCTTCCATTTTTTCATTGTGCTATACAAAGAACAGATCTGGATATTATAAGCAGTAGTAATATTAACTGTAGAGGAGAGAGGGAGGGAGGGAAAGAGAGAAGGAGGAATTATGAGTCAGTGGATAGTGAGATAGTATTCAGATTTAAGGAGGCCAGTTCAGAAGACGCTCTAAAACATACTGAAGGAAACCTGTCCCTACTCCTACCTTCTAGTGGGTCATCACATTGAAGTATTGTCCCCTTCAAGTCATTTGGGAGGCAGTGAGGTATAGTGGAAAGGGCAGGCTTTGGAATCTGATAGAGCTATCTCTATTCAATACCTAAATCTGCTGCTTAAATAGTGATACCCGATGAAAACATAAACACACCCTCCCCACACCTCACTCACAGTTTCTTAATCTCTAAATAGCTCTTAACAATATCCAGTTCAGCTCATGTGGCTAGAGTAAGATTAAATGTCACAATGGACATAAGACACTTGGCACATTATCTTAGGCTTTGTGGAGTGACCCTGAAAGTGCCATGGTGTCCTCAGAAAACTTGTTTCTCTAGAGGACGATTGTTACAGAATCCTAAAACAATTCCCAATAGTAGATAAGAAGCTCAAAATCACTTCATAGATGTCCTGTCCATAAGGTCTCTAAGACATCTGGGTAAGACTAGTAACTATAGTTCTGTGTGCCCCCACTGAATCTATATGTTCTTTTCTAACCTTCCAGGATCTGCCCAAACTACCTCTTCTCCCCAGGCACTCTTGAATCTTGATGAGTTTCATTTTGGCATAACTCCATGTGTTTAAGTCTGTTCTACAACCTCCTAGACAAATACATAGCTGCCTGATTTTAAAGAATGATTTAACTACTTACCATTGTGGCCTTTCTTCAGAGTTTTATCCTCTAAAATATTTTAAATTTCAGTTTGTTTCCACTATTCTATCTTTTTGTTCTATTTTGTGGCTGTATTTTTAAAGACTCACTCAATTTCATCTTAAATTAAGAGTGAAATGTACTAGTCATACTCTAAAACTACATTTTATATCAAACAAACATAGCCTTTTATTTTAATAGTATCACAGAACCTATTCTTCTATGGATGAGCTTATCACAGTTTTAAAGGTGCTAACAATTGCAAAATCATAGCTTAGAATTCACTGATTTATAGTGACAAGGGAAAGTATGATTTATGTTTCACATAACACAGTGGTTAAAAGCAGAACAGAAGATTATTTTGGGGGAAAAATGTATGTTACTTAATGTCATTTTAAAAATATCTTGTGGCATCGCTAAAGAGAAAAAAAGAAATCGCCAATATGATTTCATCCAGGGGGAAACAACAGTCCTTTATTATCCTACATTTTCTATTCTTCATGCTGGCTTCTTTAGTATTAATCACAATGAATCATCTCAGCTGGTTATTTAAAGAAGTTAAACAAAAATGCAGGTATAGAAAGAAACGTGGGAGCTAGTGCACTGCTGATAAATAATCTAACACTGATTTTACAATACATTGATAAAAGGATATTATTTAAAAGTGAAAAGACAGTAGATAATATGAAGTAGATAAAAAGAAGACAGTAGATAATTATGCCTAAACTGAATACAGTAGAAATCCCTCTTCCAAAGGCACCAAAGTGGCATACTTAGAGGAATCAGGTCGGCCACTTTTTAAAAAGTAAGGAAGGCATTCTAAAAATTTTCTCATATTCTAAATATTGCCCAAGGATCCAGCTAGCCAACACAGATGAAAATCTAGCATGATTTTGACCATATTGCATGGAATGAGTTCTTCCAACAGTGTCTGTCTGCCTGGTGCAGAAACTGATCTGGTTATTGGCTGCTTTGGAAGAGTGAGCAAAACTTCCCTGAATGAATTAAATTCATGTCTGGGTTATTTTTCAGCAATCTCCTCCTGAGGCAGAAAGTTGGAGTTGTATATTTAATTACATGTGTGAGTTTAATTATGTTTTGGTTAAGCCAAGAAAATGAAAAAAAAAAAAAAAGATTGAATAAAATTAATCAGTATGAGGTCAAGGATACTTTATACTCTATTATGAGCCAAGATTAAAAGTATCTTTAAGAAAAAAAAACCACAACTTTAAAATTGTTGCCACAGAGGCAATACTCACAGAAAAATGGATTGTGGTACTATTCTGTCATGGGCACAGGGTTTTACCCTTAAAATGCACTTAGGGAAAAAAAAATCACAATATAGTAGACCATTACTATGATGGGAAAGTAGGAAAATGGTAAGAAATCATTACCATATTTCAATCAATGTAGTGACATATATAAAATGTAGATACCAAAAAGAAAACTTTAAACAAATTTGAATGAAGTACTCAGAATACTGAAGGAAATCATGATAAAGAGAAGCTGTAGGAATAGCAACAAATTGTGACACAGGACATAAAAGAAAAGAAAGTATAATTCTAAGGAATACAAAAGGGATGACATGCTTTGGATAATAACTAAGGGACATTATTCAATAAAAATATGAGTTTTAAAAGAAGTGGGAGGAAAGAAAAACTAGTTTCAGGAGACAAACTCTGATACTATAGAGACAACCAGAATTTGTTGCAGATCCAGTTGTCCCATCTCCTTGTTTGAACTAGATGTGGGATATCAATATATGAAATACAAATTTTAATTGGTTATGTAGTCACGGTCCATACAAAAATATACTGGAGATTGGTACTAAACATATTTTTAGGAATTTGTACCCAGTGGATGGCCAATTTCTTATTGAATTTCTCTCAATTTGAGCAAGCAAGATAAGCTAATTCTGAGAGAATGCTTTTAAGTCCTGTTCACTCAAAATGGTAACTTCCAGATATGCCAGTTTGGGTCAAACTACTAGAAATCTAACATGATTTGGAATTTCCATAGGAACAAAAATTTTCTTGGAATTGTTTAGATTTTAGATGGATGGATTTGGATTTTTTAGGGAGGACACAGGGCCAGGTACCTAATGTACCCACCCTTTACTATTCCTAGGGCAATCCAAAGTTGGAGTTGGTGGTAATTAAAATCAAGATTGGAGATAGATGGGCTGTGGACTAGAATCACACAATTTATAAAGCACATACATAATTTTTCCATTTGGGACATTCATCATAAATTACTCAGAAAGAAAAAAAAAGACATCAGATGGGTCTCAGTCACTTGTGATTGTGGAAAAGAACTGACACATATTTAAAATACGAAACTACAGATCTAGAGGAACAGTGCACTTGGCTCGGTCACATCATGCCGGTGAAATACTATCTTTCCTTCTACAATGAAATGATTGATGCTAATGAATTATCAGCTAATAAAAAAAGAGAAAAAGTCAGATAAAGCCACCATTGTCGGTTTTTCAAAGAACAGGAGGAAATCCTGCCAACAACCCTTTTACATTTAGTGAGACAATCAGGAGGTGGCAACAAGCCACACAGTTAGAACCCGTTTCCTGCTGAGTCTGGCTTGCACTAAATAAATGTGTACATAGCCAGATCAAATGAAAGTGACTTTTACTTTATTTGGTCATTTGTAGGTTTTACAATAATGGTACATAACAGGATTCCAACTAAGAAAAATAGCAGATATTAAACAGAAAGCATCAGACTCACATAGTCCATTAGCTATTTTGAAGTGCTGTTTTAAACATTAAAAAGTGGATGAAGTGAGAAAGAGTAAATTTAGTCAGGTTATTAAATGCTTCCAGAATAAACGAAGTAGCACCACACCCTTGAACCTGGAAGTAGACTAAGCTTCGTTTATTCTTGGCACCTGTCTCTGCTGCCTGCACACTAGGACCAGTGCCCTGCATGTGCATTTTTTGGACATACTTTTATTTGCAAAAAGTACCCCTGAAGCATATCAGTTATCTTATCAGTCACTATTTACACTATATCTCCATGTACCACATATAAATATTCATTCTCTAAGTATTATGTGTTTGGCATTGACCAAATATTAAGAGCCAAGGTCACTCAGTCAAAATGAGCTTTCAAGACCATACAATAAATCAACTCAAACAAATTATTCACTGGTAAATTATCCTTCTTTCTGGTGGTTGTGAGAACAGTAGAGAATGGTCTGCTGCTACTGTAAACTAGAGCAATAAATAAACAAGATGGCCCGTTGTCAAGGGGTAAAAATTACACTGTTGAAAATGCAATTGGGGTTCAGAGACCTTCATATGTAAACTCTTTGCAGTAAGGAGAAACAGTATTTTATAGTCCAGCCTTGAAGGTCACTTTTTTTTTTTTTAGAGCTGTGATTGAGAACTCAAAACTAATCACTGCTGGCTGTCATAACAAAATAAGAAAATACATCAACAATTAAAGCTTGTATTAAGCAGTAAAATTAGATGTTTCATTTAACATGGTACAGGAACTCTGTTTAGCTAATGAAATTATCTCACACTGTAGATAAAATGAAACTGAAATATTTATTTAATTGTTATAAATTGTGTCCATTATTCACACATTAGGATATTATTCTATTTTAGTAATAAGGTAATAACCAGAGTACGCAAAATGGAACAGGTACATCAAATTTCCTATAATTTAGCAGATATTTGAATGATGTTTTACTTTGATATACAGCGAATAACTTTGAATCATGATGATTAAAACACAAAAATGTATAGCTTAAAGGTGATGAATCATGTCACTTTGAACAAGTATTTATACTCAGGTCACAGTAAAAATATTTTTTTTGCTTATATATCTATGTTTTTGTTACATTTGGTTTTGCTTTGTTTTATGTTTCTAGTACAGGTACATCTTAAGTCTGCCCACATCTTTGTGAATGAAAGTAGAGGGAGACCCAAGGAGTCTCACATCAAAAGAAACAAAACTCAAAACTGACAACCAAAGAAAAAGTTCTTTACATAGAGTGGAAGCAGTCCAATATAAGAGCAAGAAGCCAAAATGCTCCTGGCTCACTCAACTAAGAAACTTGATTTTAGGGAGAGGTTCATCTAGCCTTAGTAGCATCAGCCCACAGTGGAAATCTTTGTAGAATGACTGTAGTTTGTTTTTTTTTTTTTTCCCCCTTGTACTGACATACTTTTAGATATAACTATTAAAGAATTATTAACCTGGCCTCTGCATTACTGTGCATTCTTTGAAGTTTTTTGCTCCTGGATTTGTCACTCCTTCTTATAATAATTACTCCTTTCTTAATTCTTGGCAATTTCCATATCCACATATTCTAGATTCTCTTTCCCTTAGCCTCTTTTCCTCCTATCCCACTGCCATGGTCATGTCCTCACCTGAACACTGTCATTACTGATGTCTTCACTCTTTGTATGATCACATTTTTAACAATCCCATTTTCTGGCCATCAGCAAAGGAGTCTTTCTAGCTCACTCACTCCCAATTCTTTGATCGCACTAGGAAGTAGCATCTGTCAATCCATTGCTCCCTTTCTGTTTCCCCTCATTGTCTTCATTTCCTCACTTTATTCCATGCCCAAATTAGATACTTCGGTCCACTCCCATGGGTGCTCCTCTGCACATACTCCCAGTTTTATCTTATATAAGTCATTGTCCCTCTCCATTAGAGCTAAAGCCTGATTAAATCCAGTTCTGTCGGTGCTGTATCTGAAACTCTCCTGAAGGCTAAATAATTGTATTGAATTATCTCGTTAAAATACAGATATTCCTTCTGGGCTCAAATGCTGCCCAATGTACAAGCATACCTCATTTCATTGCACTTTATTTTACTGAGTTTCACAGAAACTCATATTTTACATTTTTTACAAATTGAAGTTTCATGGAAACCCTGCATAGAGCAAGTCTAAGATAGAAGCTTGACAAAAGTGAAAAAAAAAGGAAACTGTATAGAGACCAACTTCAATATACCAAAAACAGAACGATCTGAGGCCACTTCATATGGGAACAAATAACCCCAAACAGCTCATCTGCTTTTAGGGTTATGGTTTTACAGCCAATATAATAAGAATCATTGAGGGGGGAAGTTGTATTATAGTATTCTCCAGGTTAAGAAGCAATCCTGATAGACAAGATTAAAAAAAAAATAAATAACTATTAAACTTACAGATACCGGAAATATTTGGCTGTTAAGAATAATTCACCCCCCCAAAAAAGAATGACCATTCCTAAGGATTACTGCTTAAGGATTATAGTTAAAATATTGACTTTTGAAAAAAAATATTGACTTTTGTATTGAGAAGTATATGTCTACAAATCACACATTAAATATCTGACAATAAGATGTGTGACTCAAAGAGGAGGAGGGTACATTCTTTAATTACAATATTGCCCTTTGTATTTGGTTTATGAAGACAAATTACAAGCTTAGTTGAAAGCTTTGTATGTAGATAAAGGGGAAATGAAGGTAACTATTAGGGTGGTATTAGAATTCTACAGGAAGAGATATATTCAAACTTGAAGGGATTGAAATAGAAACTATGGAAACAATTCTCTTCTTGTCACCCTTAATCTAGGGTGGACCAACACTTCA
This sequence comes from Taxidea taxus jeffersonii, assembly GCA_003697995.1. Classification (NCBI taxonomy): domain Eukaryota; kingdom Metazoa; phylum Chordata; class Mammalia; order Carnivora; family Mustelidae; genus Taxidea; species Taxidea taxus. The sequence goes on along the minus strand of ML109863.1, from coordinate 28,043 downwards.
GTGATCTGGCATGGGTCCCATACCTCAGAAATCAAACCCAAAGGAGAAACTTTTGGGTCAATCTTGTTTGAAATGACTGAATGTTATCTACAAACTCACTTATCTACTTCCTTCTTTATTTATTTGGAAAAATACCTGATCTATATGTTTTCCATGAGGAACTTATAAATGATAATAGAAGTTTGAAATTATAAATCTCTCTGACAAAGGGAAGTAGATGAAACATCCTTTATAATCTGATATTTTGTCTTGTGCTCACACATAAATACACCTCTTTTCTATTGACATGGCAGTCAAATTTCTTCTAAGCCCCTCTCATGATAATCCTCTCCAGGCAGGGAGTCCTGTGTTGTCATAGTTAATAAGATAGCATATGATTTTATCCATTGCTCATTAAAAATTAGTTGAACAATCTTTCATTTGCTAAAATTACTATAATTCAAAGAAAAATTACCTTTAAGGCTGTTTTGAACTTCTAAAGCTACATCGAGAGCATTAAAGGGCAGAACTGGTTCATTGGCAATTTGCAAAATCACTTCTCCTGAGAGCTGAAAGAAAAAAACACAAAAGATGCTAGCATTCAGTATTAAGGGTTTCTGATTTGTTTTTTTTCCCCCATTATTTAATACATTCTTATGTAACCACAGCAGCGAAAACACAGAGGGTAAAATATACATTTATAGGATATCTTTGCCTTTTAATTTTTTCCTTTTTTTCCCCAAGACTTCATTTATCTGTTTGACAGAGAGAGAGAATGAGAGAGAGACAGCATGAGCAGGGGGAGCAGCAGGCAGAGAGAGAGGCAGAAGCAGGTCCCCTGCTAAGCAGGGAACCCAACAGGCTCCTATCTCAGGATCCTAGAATCATGACCTGAGCCGAAGCCAGGCTTAACTAACTGAGCCACCCAGATCCCCTCTTTCCACTTTTTAAAAAAGATTGTATTTGTTTGAGAAACAGAGAGAGAGAGAGACAGCAGGGGAGGGGCAGAGGGAAAGGAGGAAGCAGACTCTCCCATGAGCAGGGAGCCCTACACTCTGGGCCTGGATCCCAGGACCCTAGAATCATGACTGGAGCAAAGGCAGACCCTTAATCTACTAAGCCATCTAGGTTCCCCTAGTTTTACTTTTCTATAAAGAAAAAAAAAAAATCAGTGCATTTTTCATGTCTCAAAATAGTATAAAGGAATATAACATTTTCTTCTTTTTTAGCTAAAATATTAAGAAATAGCACCCTAGTTGAAGAAGTTATAATATTTAAACTTTAAAACAATTCTTTATACAGCAGTTCAGAATGTCACACAATAAAACAAACAGTAGAGAGAAGTAACTGAAAATCAATATCTGGTTAGAGGATTAAAGTAATACCCCAGACAAAATTAATGATCAATTTATTGCATTTAAAATATAATTTAGTCTGAATAAACAGATGGTTACCAGATGGTGGGCAAGAGGATGCGTGAAATAGGTGATGGGGATTAAGGGGTGCACTTCTAATGATGAACACTGGGTGTTGTATGTAAGTACTGAATCACTAAATGGTATGCCTGAAACTAAAATTACACTGTATTAACTGGAATTTTTTAATTTCTAATTTTTTTTTAAAGATTTGATTTATTTATTTGAGACAGAGAGAGCACGGAGGGACAGTGAGAGGGAGAAGTAGACTCTCTGCTGAGCAGAAAGCCTGATGTGGGGCTCAATCCCAGCACCCTGAGATCATGACCTGAGCCAAAGGCAGACGTTTCACCAGCTGAACCACCCAGGCATCCCATAACGAACTGGAATTTAAAGAAAACTTAAGAAAAATAAATGAACTGTTGTTTTCATTAGGAACTAGAAAAAAAATAAAATAGAATTTAGCCTGAAAAATTCCATTAAAATCTTAGTTACTATTTTCCTTAATGTTTTACTCTATTTCTAATTACTTTTCCAAAAATCTATCAAAACTAGTATCATTTATATGTCTTTGAGGTCTATGTTTAAATTAAAGTTAAATAAACTTTAATGACATCCTCAAAACTTATACCTAGAATTTTCATATATGCATATCACCCCCACCATGCTGTCTGAAACCAACATGTGCACCACAGCTGAACCAGCAAATGCTTTAAAGATTGAACAAATCATATGTATTCATATATATCTCAAAGGAACTTAGGGCTGGTGGCAAAAGCACTGTTATTCTCCCTCTCTTTCAACTGATATTTGATATTTACCTTGGCTTAATAAATGTCCCTACATCTCTAATAACCCTGAAGCTAGCACAGAAGGAAATGTGATTATGTTGATGTTATTAATACACTATGAAATATTGTTAGTAAATGAAAATATTGTCTTGTGAAATTACACAGGGGAATTAGCACACTAAGTTGAGACATTATAGAACACGTAAAAGGTACAACTTACAAGAAAAAATGATGTTAAATATTCAAATCTACATATTCAACAAGGGTCAAATTCCACTTACTATTTAAAAGTTTTAGTTCCCAGGTGTTTGTACAATTTAAGTCATGATAAAAATATAGTTCAATTCGAACTTCTTGTAAATGCTTGAAAAAAAATATCTTTTACAAAGAAAGAAGGAGAAGAAACAGTTTTGGTGTCCCTTTATTTCTTTGAGATATTTTTTTCCCAAAGGCAGTAACCACTTTTTCCCCAATGCCCATGGTTTATTTGCAGAGTATTATCTCCAGAATAGTGATCACAAAAATCCTGGGAAACTGCCTACCCTGATTATGTTGTTTTCCAGGGGGAAAACCTTATCTGCAATAGGTTGATATGAATTCTGTCTCTATTCCACCTTACTACATCTAAATCATGTAAGAAACACCGATATTTGGAAATAAATTATTTGTAAAAAGGAATTTTTAAAGAAGATTAAGAAGCATTATGGTTTCTGTTTTCAATTTGCACTGGATAATGGAAACTACCGAACAGACATGTTTTGTTTATAGTTTTGGAATCTGGAAACCACACATTATAAAGGATTAAAGTGAAAGAATGGGGAGGGAGGAGAAAGGCAATTTCACTGTGTGCTGCCGAAGAAAGTTGGGTTTTGTTTTAAGAGTCATCTGGCAGCTCAAACAACTGGAATATAAGCCAGCCACCTTGCTATTTCTTTCAAAAAGAAGGTGACAACAAATACTGGGACTTCTAAGGCACCTGACTCATGATAGAATGCTTAGACTAAATTGGCTTTATTTGCAGCTTCCTGAGCAAAAGGGAGATTTGCGTAGGTTTTGCCATGGAGTAGGAAAGATGACCAATACCCATACTCTTCTCATCCACTCTGAATTCACTTATTCAGGCAAGCCAAAGCAACCATCCTTTTATTTATACAAAGCCCCACTCTTTTCAAAGTGCTTTACACTTAAACATCTTATCTTGACAAATCTAGAGGTAGTTAGTGGGGGAATTAATTCTATGTTAAAAACATAGGCATAAGTATAAGACTTACTGGGTTCCAGTCCAAGATGATAATATAGGAGGATCCTGACCTTACCTTGTCCCATGGACACACTACATCTAGATCTATACACAGGACAATTCCCTCTGATGAAAAAAAAAAAATTAACTGAATGATTCCTACACATCAGATAAATAAGAAAAGCCCCACTTTGAAATGTGTAAGAAAGACTGAGACACACTCTGACTGTAAACACTACCACATCACAGCAACATACAATTGGGAGAAAACTACCATGTTCCAGTTTTTCCCTGAGGAGAGAAGTGTTTGGATCCAACATGGAGTGCTCTGCCTTTTAAGACTTCCGCCTGAGGGGCAGGCCCCCAAAACACCTAGCCCCAAAAGCCAATGAGACTTGTGTGCAAAAGACCTACAACACTATAGCAAACAAAGAAACAGCTCTTAAGGGGCTTGTGAGGACTTGTTGTGAGTCCCCTGGGCTCAGTGAAGAGGTAGCAAGCAAAAAATGCCTATATCCCAGTCTTCCCCTGAAATAGGTCAATTTACTCATCTTAAAAGCTACAGCCTGAGAGTCAGGCTTCTAATTTAACACACATCTAGGGGTCAACTGCAATTCTTTCTGGAAACTGAGGAGGCTGGCAGGTGCCATCTTCGCCATCTTCACCATCTTCACATTCTCTCTCTGCCCTGCTCCAGGTCACCAGTGTCTCCTGAAAAGGAGCTTGTGCCCCTGTCTGGTACCCAGGTTTTGTCGCTGCTACGGAGAAGATACACCCCTTGATTGCCTGGCTCTGGTGGCCAGTGGGGCCCGAGTTTTTCAGTTTGAATTCCCGGGAGACTAAAGTAAACAAAAACAAAAACAAAAAACACTTCTTAATCAGCTATTCCCCGCAGGGCTCAGTGCAAATGAGCAGAGAGAAATACCAATCTCCTAGTCTGTCCCTGAAAGAGGCCTATTTGCATACTTTATAACTGCTGCCTGAGGGCTAGGTACCTAATACAACATGCATCTCCCCAGAGAACAGGGAAGCCAATAGACATGATCTTAGCATTCTGCCTGTAGCTTGTTCCAAACCACCAATATCATCCTGGAAGGAGTTTATATACATATCCAGCACCCCAGTTTTTGCAGCTGCCACCCAAGGGACACACCTCTTGATATCCTGGCTATGCAGGCAAGTGGAGCTTGTATTCACAAGTTTCACAGGACCTTAGCAAGCAAAGAAATGCTTCCTAATTGGCTATCTTTCTAGGGCTCAACACTTAGAAAGCCAATAGAAGGAGTGTCTGAGTGGCTCAGTTGGTCAAACATCTGCCTTCAGTTCATGTGATCATCCCAGGGTCCTGGGATGGAGCCCTGTATGGAACTGTGGGGAGCCTGCTTCTCTTTCTTCCTCCATAGCTCCTCCTTCTTGTGCTCTCTCTCACTTTCTCTCTCAAATAAATAAATAAAGTCTTAAAAAAAAATAAGAAGCCAATAGAAATGCCTTTTCTTAGTCTTTCTTAGAAAGAGGTTTATTTGCATACTTCAAAAGCTTCTGCTGAGAATCTTGTTTCCAATTGGTTTGCATCTAGTTGCTGACTGAGATTCTCCCCTTTGTGACACCAACAGGTCTTGGCACACACTCAACTACTGTAAACCAAATCACAAAGGTTTTAGAGAAAACCAAGAGCTAGATCCAGGCTGAATAATATAGTTTGTCTCCTATACAAGACAATTCCATCAAGAATAGGAATGGTGGGGCGCCTGGGTGGCTCAGTGGGTTAAAGCCTCTGCCTTTAGCTCGGGTCATGATCCCAGGGTCCTGGGATCAAGCCCTGAGTCAGGCTCTCTGCTCTGCAGGGAGCCTGCTTCCTCCTCTCTCTCTGCTTGCTTCTCTGCCTACTTGTGATCTCTGTCTGTCAAATAAATAAATAAAATCTTAAAAAAAAAAAAAAGAATAGGAATGGCAGTTTTTATGTAATGCACAGAAACCAATACTGACAGTGAGGAAAAGTGAAGAAATAGAGAAATATGTTCCAACAAAAGAATAAAATAAAACTCCAGAAACAGACCTTGATGAAATGGAGATAAGTGATTTACTTGATAAAGAGTTCAAAGTAATGAGTTTGCTCACCAGTATAAGAAGAACAATGCATAAGCAAAGTGAGAATTTCAATAAAGATAAAATATTTAAAGAGTATCAAACAAATCACAGAACTGAAGAATACGATAACTAACTGGAAAATCCAGTAGATGATTTCAATAGCAGACTAGATCAAGCAGAAGAAAAGATCAGCAAACTCAAAGATATGACTTCATCTAATCAGAAGAAAAAATAGAAAAAAAAAACAATAAAAAAGAGAGAAGGCAGCTAAAGAGACATGTGGGATATCATCAAACAGATCAATATTCACATTCTAGAGGTCCGAGAAGGAGAAAAGAAAAAGGGACAGAAAACTTTAAAAACATCTTTACAAAAAAAAAATTTTTTTTTAAATTTTTATTTGAGTATAGACAACACACAGTGTTACATTAGCCTCAGGTGTACAACATAATTATTGCACAACTCTATACCTTATTGTCCACAAGTGTAGCTACCATCTGACACCATAAAACACTAATAAAATATCATTGACTATATTCCCTGTGCTATACCTTTTAATTCCCATGACTTATTCACTGCCTGTATCTCCCACTCTAATTCACCTATTTTGTCCATTCCCCCAACTCCCTTCCCTCTGGCAACCATCAATTTATTCTCTCTATTAGAAGTATGATTCTTTTTGTTTCCTTTTTCATTTGTTTTATTTCCACATACAAGTGAAATCACAAGTTTTAGAAAGCTTAAAGAAATAATGGGTTAGGACACCTGGGTGGCTCAGTCAGTTAAACATCCAACTCTTGATTCTAGCTCAGGTCCTGAACTCAGGGTCATGAGACTGAACTCCAGATTGCCCCAGGTCAGGCTCCTGGCTCAAGAGGGAGTTTCCTTGAGATTACCATTCTCCTCCTGCCCCTCCCCCCAACTCACGCTTTTGTGTGTGTACTCTCTCTCTCTTTCTAAAATAAAAAAATCTTAAAAAAGAGAGAAATAATGGCTAAAAACTTGCTTAACTTGTAAGATCCAAATAACATATATCCAAAAAGAACCACACCAAAACACATTATAATTAAATTGTCAAAGTTACAAACAAAGAAAGAATGTTAAAGGAAGCAAAATCAAAATCAACTTGTTCTATATAAGAGAAATTCCATAAGACTATCAGTAGATTTTTCTAGAGAAACTTTTCGGTCCAGGAGAGACTGGGATAATATATACAAAATGCTAAATGAAAAAGAAAAAAAGCCAACCAAGAACACTCTGCCCAGCAAATTTGTCCTTCAGCATTGAAGGAGAGATACAGAGTTTTTCTGACAAGCAAAAGCTGAAGAAATTTACCCCTACTAGACCAGTCTTACAAGAAGTGTTAAAAGGAACTCTACAATCTGAAACAAAAGGATGATAATTAGTAACGGAAAACATGGAAGGATAAATTTCACCAATAAAGACAAATAGTTAAATCCAGAATAGTCTAATTTTTAATGGTAGTGGATAAATCACAGAAACCAAGTATGAACTGAGAGGCAAAAATATTAAAAATAACTACCATAAGTTTTTAATGGATATAAGTTAATGATGTAAATTGTGGCATCAAAAACATAACATGTGGGGGGAGTAGGAAAGTAAAAATATCAAGTTTTAGTGTGCATTTGAATTTAAGTTGTTATCAGCCTAAAACAGGCTATTGTAAATATAAGATGCTTTATATAAGTCTTATGGTAATAACAAAGGAAAAACCTATAATAGATACACAAAAATAAAGATAGCAATTGGAAGTCTACCACTAGAGAAAAATCATTAAATCACAAAGGAAGAGAACAAGAGAAGAAAGAAACAAAATAATTCTAAAACAGCCAGAAAACAATTAACAAATGGCAATAGTAAGTCTATGCCTGGTGTGCCTAGGTAGCACAGTCATTAAGTGGTTCGGCTCAGGTCATGATCCCAGGGTCCTGGGATCAAGTCCGGCCTGAGCCTCTTTCTCCCTCTCCCACTCTTTCTGCTTATGTTCCCTCTCTTGCTGTGTCTCTCTCTGTCAAATAAATAAATAAAATCTTAAAGAAAAATAGTAAGTCTAGGCCTGTCAATAATTACTTTAAATGCCAGTGGACTAAATTTTCCAATGAAAAGACATAGGGTGGCTGAATGGGTAAAAACACAAGGCCCAGCTATATACCATCCACAAGACACTCACTGAAGCCTTAGGGACACACCCAGACTGAAAATGAATGGAGGGGGAAATAGTAAGTTCCACATGAACAGAAACCCAAAGAAAACAGGGGCAGCTTAATTTATATAAGATTGAGACAGGAATAGGAGACAAAGAAGGTCATGATACAATGATATAGGAGAAACCAAAGAAAGGCTATAAAATTTGTAAATATTTATGCAGTCAACATAGGAGCATCTAAATATATAAAGTAAATATTAACAGACCTAAATAAAGAAAAAAGCAATACAATAGCAGTAGGGGACTTTAATATCCCTTTCAACATTGGATCCATCATCCAAGCAGAAAATCCATAAGGTAACATTGGACTTAAACTAGACGTTTGACCAGATGGACCTCACAGACATTTAGAGAACATTTTGTCCAACAGCAATCGAACACATATTCTTCTCGAGCACACATGAAACATTCTCCAAGACAGATCAGGTATTAGACCACAAAAAAAGTCATAAGATAAAAGAGAAGATAAAAATCATACCAGTGTCTTTTCTGATCATGATGGTATGAAACTAGAAATCAAGGGCAAGGTGAAAACTAAAATTCACAAATATGTCAAGATTTAAGATGGCAAAGTATCTCATTGGCTTAGGCAGCTGAGGTGCATGATATCGACAATTGCATGATCCTTGACACCAAGGGCATGTGGTACCCTGACTGGCTGGAATGGCTGTTGGGCTTCTCAAAGGAAAGGGAACAGGGCATGGTGGCAGTGTGGCCAGAGCCGGCTGTGTGCACATACATTGCTGTGTTGCTGGCTACAGGTGCCTGCATCATGACGGGGGCCAACTGCTGATGCACACACACTGGCAAAAGCCCTGGCCAGCAGCAGGGGCTGGAGCCAACTGTGGGTGCATACGTAGCTGCAGGACATGGGCAATCAGTGGGTACCCAGGTGGTTGCAGAGGCTCATTGCAGGCCCAGGCGCTTGGGAGGGTCTAGGAGGCAGAGTCTGTGCCAGCAGCAGCAGATGTGCCCTCCAGGGGCTATTTGCAAGTGCCGGCAGCAGTACAGGTCTGTGACAGGGCTCAGGACTGGCTTCAGGCACACACACAGCGGTGGGGGTTTGGCTGTCAGTGTGCACTCATCTAGCCACAGAGGCTAGCCATAGGTGTACACACACTAAAGGCCAGTTACAGAAGCTGGAACCAGCTGTGCACGCGCAGGTCTTCACAGGGACTACTTGCTGGTACACGTAGGTGCAGGCCAGTGACAGGAGTCAGGGCCAGGTCCTTTGTGTAACTCCAAAGGGTTATTCATCCGCTCAGTCATTCTGCTCTCTTTGTGCCTGCAATGAGAACCCTTTCTGGCTAGGGTGTTTCTTCTTGGCACTGAGTAGCGCAGGCCTGGGGGACAGAATAATGCAGGCAAAATGAAGCCGCTCTTCCTACCCTTTTTGTGTGGTTATTCTCAGGTTATTTTGCTCTGCTATTTTGCTGAAACTTCTTAGGTGGACTCTTGAGATCTCCCAAAGCTATTTTCATTCTTAGACAGCTGTCTAATTGCTCTTTGTGGGAAGATGGAGGCCAGCATCTTCTGCCCTGCCATCTTGGTGACGTCACACCCCTGAGTTATCTGAAACTCCATTATATTAACTTTACAAGCACAAAAGCTGCCTTAAAACCTTATGTCCTTTCTCCACTCTTCCCAGACCATGCTACCCCTAAGCAGAGGATAAAGAAGAATGCATTAGAACAACAATAATGACAACAAAATAATTTCATAGAAAAGTGTTCAAAAAATAAAAGGATTATTATATCGAAAAAATTAGTTAACAAACCCACACTGCAAAGGCTTTCTTTCCTTTCTCACTAGGTAATATTGATATTTCTGGAGTTATTGGTTTCATTGGTATTAGGCAAGATTATATTGTTGAAAGATAATAATCACTAGTATAATCTTCTTCTAGATTTTAAGGGTAATAAAGACAAATTATATTTTGCCATATAAAAGATTTTTCTTTCTTTAACCTAAAAGAATTTTAGTTGTACTTAAAGGTTTAAAAGACTGTTTAAAAACTTAACAAAGGAAAATATACATACAAACACACACATGTAATTTCTGGTTAAACTTTGTAATAGTATGTATATTTATATTCTTTGATTTTGCCAAAAATCTTTCCCTTACCTGTCTAGATGGAAAAGAAGATATTTACAAAACTATGAATATCTGTAGTAGGAACACTTCTCCTCCCCAATTATTATATCTCATTGCCAAATAGGATGACTGTGTCTGTAATGATTGCTTTGAATGAATTTATTTAATTCACTAACAACAGACTCGGACAAAAGCAGATTTATTAAAGTAATATCAATACCATAGTTCTATAATGCAAATTTTTTTTTTAGTTATAGGCAGAGACACTTAGTAAACATGTGATTTGTTCCATTTCTATAATTCCAAATTAAAACAACCATAGTTTATGCCTCATGCCCAAGCCATAAGTTCAACTACCATTGTGGGATTGTTTTTATGTCTTCAGGCAGACTTATGGTACAATCTAGCCCCACTCTAGAAGGTAGTGCTGTGAGATAATTATAACACCTACTTTATAGGTCAGTGTGAGGAAGAAATTGAGAAAGCCTGGGATGCTAAGGCATAGTGTGACATAATAGGACAAATAGTAGATGAATCATAAACCATCTCTTTAGTATCTACTGAGCTTTTATCATCACTGTGAAATTGGGAGATAAAAGAAATATAAGACAGTTTCTCCCCTTACGACTTTCCTCCCTGAGAGAGACAAGTCATATCACTTTCACACAACTGGAAAAAAGAAGTTAACAGTGGAAAATTTAGTAAACATGAATCTTTTGTTTCCTAGAAAGCTCCATTTTCTCTTCTACTTTAAACATACAATGAGAAAAAAAAATAAACATATAGTGGGATTCTGCCATATGTACAGATTTTGGGTTCAAGAAACAAGAGTGTAAAGGGGGAAGATATTCCAGATGAGGGGACTAAAATGAGCCAAATCCTTGTGGCAGAAAGAAGCACAGATTTTTAGAGAAATATGAAGAAACCAGTGCAACTGGAGTGGAGTTCTTGGTGAGTGGGAAATAAGTTTGTTTGTGGGTGTGTGGTAAAGAGTCAGAAAACCCTAAAACTCAACCAAGGCATATGGCCATGATTCAGTGATCTATAGGGAGTCCTTCCCCCATTCTCTTAACTTTCAAGGCATAGGCACTAGCTAATAAATTATGGTCTGGTGAAAATCTTCATGAAATGATTTTGTGGTGTACGGTGCACTTTGGGCTGTTAGGTTCATCGTGAAGTGACCTGACTCTGATTTATGCCACTTTAGAGTAGAAAACCCCCAATTTAGCAACAAACGCCCTGTGGATAACAAACCTCAGGGCAGCCAGCTATGGACAAGGGGCCTCCATCTCCCTGGAGGTGAGCAGAGCAAGAAGCAGCCTTCCAGTTCTCAGGATTGCTTTCCAAAATTGTGATGTCATCAGAGGGAAAACAGCAAGGATGGACTCCTGACATACCCAGCCTATTTTCTCAACAAGAAGATAAAGTAAATGGCACCACACAATATCAGCACACAAAATATCTATACCCCTAACATGGCTAAAATTCCATATTAAGATTCTCATTACCTGTCATTCAAAATACTCCACAAACTCCCTAACTGATCTGAATATCTGTCTCTAACCCTTTCTCCACATTACAGCCAGAGCTATACAGTTATCTATTCAAAATATATTCTTATGCACCCCCCCAAAAACACACCTGTCTATGTCACCTCCTTTCTACTGCTTTCTTTAGCTAGGAAAATTGATAGGAGGCAACATTCAACTCAAAAACTTATGATCTGACAAGCCTATTTACAGAAAAAAAATTACTTGAGAGTAAAATTGTTTTAGAAAATCAAGGACTTTTATATATCGCCCACAACTACCAAAGCATATCACTCCAGACCAAACTTAAATCACAGAAACTAGTGCACAAAACTTAAATGCCACACCTGCTCCCTTGGTGCTAACAGAGACAACTCTGTTAACAGCCGGCATGTGAAGATACCCAGTCACCTTGGAAGGGAGCTCCAGTGGTTGTCAAAAGGCAGCTCAAGGGCTGCTTTCTATGGAGAGGTTTGGATACGATGTTTGGAGGCCTTGCCAGAGACCTGTACCCACTGTTCTGCACATACATCTGTGACACTCAAAAGTAGGGGGAGACAAGAGATAGGAAAATAGCTATGGAATTCCTAAGCTTCCAGGAAAGAAACAGCTGAAGATCCCACCCTTTCCTTCTTAAGATTTCAAAGACATTAAAATAGTTTGATGAACTGTCTCAAATGAAGTCACCTTGTTGCAAAGAATTAAAAAAAAAAAATCATTGTGGAATGCCAAAAGCTACGGGGAGAGAAATTCATTTTAAGGAGGAAAAGGATTTTAACCAAGAGAAATAAATGAGATATTTGCTTCCTAAAACTAGAGGTCATTATCAGGAATTCCCTGGGATGGATCCTGTCTGGGCCATGGGCCTAGTGCAGGGATAAGTATGGGTGAACTTAAAGACCTGTGTTAAACAAATGTTGGTAGATTCAGGAACCCCGTGTGGCTGTGCAGTGGGATGCTTATAGATATATACCTCTGGAGGAGAGAAAGCCCTTTTCTTGCCAACACTCTGAGAAACTGCTGTTAAAGTTATCACCACACCCCCTACAGCTACAAAGGGCTGAGCACAAATCCTGGGACTGGTTTGGGGGCTGGCTTATACTTTCACTGCACAGCTGTTGCAGCTGGCATATTCTGCAAAAACTCTCTGCGTCCCTGGGGGCCATGATAGGAAATTGATGAGCTATGGAATGAAGAAAAGGAGGCATAAACAGGGTATGTCTCCACAGTAATTTAATTTGATTATTAAATAGATGGGCCAAATAAACCATCCCCTAAACTGATGAAAGTTTATTTTTTTATAAATATACACTAACCACCCACAAATGCCAGGGCATTAAAGAACTAAGAAGACAACCTTTGTTGGCAAAACACTAATTAATTAGGAATACAAGCTCCCTGATACTGATCCTCCTTTCCAGCCTCTGCTCTTGCTTTAAGCCCCATCTCCTCTCTGTGTATTCAACCTAAACTCTGACCACTCTACCATGAGTTTACCATGAGCCTTCCTTTGAGTTCCCTCAGAAATAGACTGTGAGACAAAATCTGAGTGCAAGTGGTTCACTCAGAGGAGAGGGTAGAAGTATGAGGAGAGGCAAGACAGAGAAGACAGCAAATACAACACATTTTATCAAGTCAGGAGTCACTGTGTGTGACTGGAACTTAATCCTGCTGGGAACAATCCAAAAGCCAAAATAAAAAAAGGTTCCTCAGAATTTTCCAAGGTTGCTTCATGGAGGTGTTAAATCTTTGACTCTTCTGGACTGTTGTACACAGACAGCTCTCAACCACACAAGAAAACCTCAGGCAAAGAGATGGAAATGTTTCTAATAGAATGCTTCCTTTCTACGCCTAGACCACAAAAGTAATTGTTACAAGGTTTTTTGGTAAATTTTATTTATTTGAGAGAGAGAGAGCAGGGGGGGGGGGGGGGTTGGGGGAGGGCAGCAGGAGAGAGATAAGCAGACTCCCCGCTGAGCAGGGAGCCCAATGAGGGGCTTCATCCCAGGACCCAGGGATCATGACCTGAGCTAAAGGCAGACACATAATCTACTGAGCCACCCAAGCACCCCAAAATTTTTTTCAGTGTTGATACCTTTCCTTTTTCAGTGAGTGTCATCAGCCCTCTGTTATTATATTGTAGCCGAAAAAATATATATTTAGAGATTAATTTGGAAATAATGAAGTTAGTTTACTGGTAGTTTTGGTAATTCTTCTTTAGTACATGTAGTCATAATTTTTACTTTATAATACAGTTGTATCTTCTACTAGTCATACTGTTCTTAGAGAAAAAAAAAAACCCAGTTAGTATTTCTTAGCACATTGGAGAAAGACACTTTAAGATGCCAACTTTTCTTTTATATCACGTCTGGTAGTAATTTGTATTGAACTACATATATGTTCACTGACAAATTAAAAATTAAGTATCTTTATTATATTTCACTAACTTCAGCACAATGTTAACAATAATAGTAACTGCAATAGCAACTAATTTATGAGTTCTTGCCATATGCCAGGCATTATTCTAAATTCTTTCCAAGAATTAATCCATTTAATTCTTACAATAGCCTTATTTTATTTTGCAGATGAGAAAACAGAAGTACTGCTTAGTGAAGTCACTTTCCCAGAGCCACTTACGTAGTATATGCTATTCTGAGACTTGGGGCTGGGCATTCCAGGTGCAAAATCTGGACTCTTAGACTAAATTGCATCTTTTTCTTTCCTTTACAATCTCTTTCCTAATTTTAACAAATTGGGAATACCAGTGGCCACAGAGACAACAATGACTAAATCTGCCCATATGATTCTTAGGGATAATTAAGGGCTAATTATACCTATCAGTCACATTTAATATCAAGATGGAATGTGGCTCTATCAGAAATTATCAGACTATGGAAATGGATGTAGAGATTTATGAAGCAAAAAAAAAAAAAAATCTCTAAAATGCCCTGAGTATATAAAGTATTGTTATCATTTTCCTTACAATAAACAGCACTGATTAAACAGATCTAAAGTACATCTGGAAAAGCGAGGGTAATAAAGTAGGAGGGTCAGCTGGTACACATAATGATTGGCATTTATCTTAGTAGGCCATAGGTTATTATTGCTCCAATTTTAGGTTCTTTGAACCAGGTTTGGGTAGAATATTTAAAAATTAACATGAACGCTTACCAAATGGTTATCGGTGATTACCTATCCATCCATATTCATACTGCTTAAGGGCATTTCTAGTATAGAATACATATTTAGGGGGCACTGGCTGTATGTCAAAGACTGTGCGAAGTACTGGGAACTTCCAGGCTTTTCATAGAAATGAGAGGAAACGGATACTGACTATAATTATCAAATATTTAAATGAGGGTGCTGTGAGAGAGTATACCAGAGTCCTCATGCATCTGAGGGGATCAGAAAAGCTTCCTTGAGAAAATTCCTTCTGTGGGGAAGTCCCTGGCCAGGCTGTACACCATGCAAGAAAAAAATCAGAAACAGATTTGGCACAAAGCATATGCTCTTACCTCAGTTTACACAAGGTTGCTTTATGGGATTTTACAAATCTTTAGACAACAGTAAAATTAAAATGTTAAAAATGGGTTTTATTATTTTTATCTTACATCTATTTCATGATGGTTTCTCCTAAAGGAAAATATGTATCTTTGAGTAAACTCAGCTCCCCCTAACTGCCCCTATATCACTACCAGAACAGAAATGAATTTCTCTGTTGTTGCAGAAACCACTATAGCTCTGATATGGCAAAGAGGGTGGGGGTTGTTTATTTTTAAAAGGGTAATTGCACATTTATTCAATCATGTACTTGGCAAATTATCCAAAGTAATTAATCATGGAGAGAAAGATTAGAGAATTGATTAAGCAGAGTTTGTAATAATGCTAAAGAAAACACATCAAATATACATAACACAGTAAGACAGAAGAGGCCAGAGATTTCCTATTTATAGTTTGTTTTTAGAGACTGCACTTTCAGATCATAATGCTGGATTTCTGTACATGGAAAATACCGTGGTTTCAGTTTGCTCTTTAAGAATATAATAAAACAGTGCTTTACTAAAGGATAAAGATAACATTTATTCCTAACTCCCAATAATTAAACAAAGGATATTTTGGTAATAATGGATTCAAAACATATGAAGTCAATTATTTAGTTAGTAGATCAATATTAGCATTTTGATATAAACTATTAATATAATTATTGCCTTATGTCCCAGTTGAAAAACCAACATAAAATAAATTAAACTTCTGTTCTACTCTCAGTTTGGACATCTGATAAAATTTTGTTTCTCTAAAAATATCAGAATATTGTTCCACATTTTATAAAAATACTGACATAGAGAAATAATGACATCATGTTTCTATACTGTGGAGGCAATAAGGGCAATGTGGAGCTAGAGCTATGAGAATGAAAAAAAAAAAATAAATAAGCAGATTGTTTTTTTGAACTTGGCTGCTTCTACCTAGAGATACTTTGAATAATGGCCAAACTATATGTGACCCTTACTGTAGGCAATTACATTGTTAATGCAGTTCTTTTCTTGCTGTTAATGCACTGTTTTTTTAGACTGCATCCTACAGAATGAGACTCGAAAATTTAAAAATAATAAAAGAAACACAATGGCTTTAGATGCTTAGATGTCTGATTATATTCATGATTATTTTCTTACATCAACTTTCTCTGAACTAGATGCTATTGTTCAGTTGAATGCAGAAATATAGATGTAAATAAGGAATTGCACAAACAGAGCACACCATCGAGCTCTAGACTTTTCACGAGTTCTCTTCCGATCTGCGCACGCTGCCGACACAGAGGAATTCTTATAACTCCTTGCTTCTTGGACATCCCAGGATGTCCCACTGACTGAACAATACAGACCAAATAATTCAAAATTTTTAAAATATTGTCATTCACCGGTTAATCAGTATAACGTGATCCTTAATTTTATGATTAATTTTAGAACATTTTATCTTAGAGATATTTATTTTGAATAAATGCTTGTAAAGCACCTACAATTCAAAATTGTAGGTGCTGGGATAAATGCTAAAAATGATAAGCAGTTTTTGCAGTTAAGGGGTTTGTAGGCTGGAAAACAAAAAAAAGCATTTAAAATGGTGCATCCAAAGGATCAAATTAGTAGGAAAATAGTGGTCACTAAGGAAAGAAATAGTCAAAGAATACTCTTGGAGATTTTACTTCTGTTGGATCCTGAAAAAGGATGCAGTTGAGGGAGGTGGTAATAGTTGAGGGCAGTCCTTTCTATAAAATGAGCAGGCAAGTTTAAGTTTGCATTCCAACTACTGAGTAAGTTAGTTTTGAATGGAGGAAGGATTCTTTCAAAGTAAAAAGGAAAAATAAAGTTGGAGAAATAAACTGTGTTGTAAAAGATCTTTTTCCTTGTCAATGAGTTCCTTATTACAGGAGAAAAATGACATTGAGAGGCCTTGACAAAAGACAAAAACTGTTCAAGGATTACTGTAATAAATTAACCTAGAAAAAGACTTATGCTCTTCTACATGTAAAATGCCAAAGCAACTCCTGATCTGGAAGGCGAAGATAAGGTTTTCATTCCTAACGGGTAATTTGTGCTTTCATGTTCCTATCACCCAAAGTCATAGTATCTGAATGAATGTTGTTGAAACCACAATAGCCTTCAATTTAAAATATATATATTTAATCCTTGTATGTCTGTGGGCCTTGGTTTCCTTATCTGTAAGACTCTACTCTCTAAAACCCTGCCACAATATTCTTTTGAATTTCTAGCATATGGTTGGTTATCAAAGGGTATTGAAAGTATTGAGGGACACAGTCTATTAACAAAAGTTCGGGGCTGTCTAAAGAGCTTAATGTGACACTTTTTTAGAACCTGAACTGGATTTCCACCGATTGCCATTTTTGCTATGACAAACGCCATGTTTTGTAGGCAGCTCATTCCTATGGATGGCGCACCCTGAGCTGTTCCTTCTAAAAGGGGGAGGGTTGGTGCACCTAGGTGGCCCAGTCAGTAGAGTGTATGCCTTCAGTCCAGGTCATGATCCCAGGATCCTGGAATCAAGCCCCACATTGGGCTCTCTGCTCAGTGGGGAGCCTGCTTTTCCCTCTCCCTCTGCCTGCCACTTCCCTTGCTTGTGTGTCCTCTGTCAAGTAAATAAATAAAATCTTTAAAAATAAATAAATAAATAAATAAAAGGGGCTGAGTTGTAGAAAGGCCAGGTCTTAGCAAAGCCTGACACTATCTGCTGACTGAAAAGTAGAGATCTTTCCACAAGCTTCAGGAATCCTGCTTTCTGAAATTTGTTTGATTCCAATATTTTTAGTTTCTCAGAGAAAACAGGAACATCCTACTATCCACCACTGTATACTATGCCTTCTCACTCTTTATCACATAGTAAATTTGTGGTTTTCGCATGTTCCAAGGATACAGGAAAGGAGCAAGTATTAATTGAAAATCTACTATGTGCCTTTCACTACAACTGTGAATATATGATTGTAGTTGATCCTACTAACAAACCTGCCAGATTTCATTTATTTTTTTATATTTATTTATTTATTTCAGACAGACAGACAGAGAGAAGAGCATGTGTGAGTGTGGGGAGGGGCAGAGAGCAAGAAATCCTCCCCCAGACTCCCTGCTGAATCCAGAGCCAGAGACAGGGGTCAATCCCAGAACACTGAGATCATGACCTGAGCCAAAACCAAGAGTCGGGCCCTTAACAAACTGAGCCACCCAGGTGCCCCCCTGCCAGATTTCATTTAATCTTACCATCAAATCCTACCAACAAACACTAAGCAATGATGCAGTAATTGTAGCAAGGTAGCTTGGTATTATAGCAAGGTAGGCTATGAAAGGTTTAGTAGATTACTAGAAAGATTTGGGACTTCATACTGCTGACCAGAATATCTCAATGTCTCATGCCTAGACTATGTGCATCAGAAGCACCTGTGAAACATTTTAAAATAAAAATTCTCAAACATGACCTCACCCCACCACACAGGCTCACATGCACACACACATACACACAATTCAAATTCACCTCATCCACATGGAGATGCTGAGATTCACCATTTTAAAATAAGCCCTGCTGATGGGGCTCCTGGGTGGCTCAGTGGGTTAAACCTCTGCCTTTAGCTCAGGTCATGATCTCAGGGTCTTGGGATCCAGCCCCGAATCAGGCTCTCTGCTCAGCAGGGAGCCTGCTTCCTCCTCTCTGCCTGTTGCTAGGCCTACTTGTTATCTTTCTCTCTCTATTCAATAAATAAATAAAGTCTTAAAAAAAAAAGCCCTGCTGATGACTCTGATATAGGTGGGTGGTGGATCAGCTTTTGAGAACCAGCACTATATACACAATAATCTAATAAAGGATATTTGGGGGGGTTCACATAATGAGATTTACATATTTCTATAAGCATATATTTTATAATGGTACCAAACTTTTATGTAGAAAATATTTAAAATGTAAATATAAACAAGATGTTATACCTGTATGACCAAGTACATATATAAATAAAAGAATGCATAAGAAGACATTCAGCCTGAGAACAAAGCAATTACAGTAATTTTGAAAAGTTTACCAATGCATTTAGGTAATTTTTAACAATGGAAAAGTGTATCATATAATAAAAATACAGGTTTCTTCACCTAAAATACAATTTATTTAGTGGATAACAGGATAAAAAAAGGATCCACTTGCTAATGTGCCTGTTTTATTTTTCATTTCACATATAATGTTACTAACAATATATCATTTTTGAAGGGGGCAAGGTATCCAGTTCCTCATTCAACTTATCACAAACTGGGGTCATGCTGCAATGAACTATCTCGTATATTTAGGTAGATTAGGAAGTGCCTGGGTTTTATCACCTCAGATCTATATTATGCAATTCATGTAATAAATAAGATAATTTTATTTTCCCTCATTTCTTAATGGAAAAAAATTAATTGCTGGACAATATCTTTCTGAAATATATAATTTAAATATACATTTATAAGTAACAAAACTGATCCCCAAAGGTCATTTTACATAACTTTGCAGAGCTTCAAAGGATGAAAAAAAACTTACCTATCTGATCTTATCAGCTCAATTTTCAGATATGGAAATAGGGGCTGAAAATTAAAATGATTTGCCTAACATCACACAGCGGTTTAGAGGCAAAACTAGAACTGGGATTAAGATCTTACAACTCTCAATACATTGGTTTTTACACACTAAAATGCTAGACAATTTGTGTGTGTGTGTGTGTGAGAGAGAGAGAGAGAGAGAGAGAGAGAGAGAAAGGGACACAGAGAGGGACAGAGAGAGAGAGAGAG
>RCUC01161779.1:0-46549 GCA_003697995.1 Taxidea taxus jeffersonii | reverse complement strand
TTTCCAAGGATGATAAGTGCTTGAGTTATGCTATTTTTCTTCAATTTATTTATTTAGTTAGTTAGTTGTCTTTTGTTTTACTTATTTATTTGTTTGTTTGTTTGTTTGTTTATTTTACTTAGATGGTATTTTCTAGCTGCAGGGATGGCAGCAGAAAGGGAGGCTCACCAGAAAGAGTCTCTAATAGGAAGCAGGATGGTCTCTCTATTCCTGCATTAGTTATGCATGGAAACAAACTGAAACAAGGCAACATCTCCCCTGTGTATATATTAGAGATTGCAAGAAGTTATACAGTTTTAGAGAGGTAACCCAGAGGGCAGGTTAAAGGCACAAAAATCTCAGGCATGTGGATAATTAAACTATGATAAGACATTTGCAAATATTATTACAGCTAATAAGTTTCATAGATCAGCAATGCAAGGTACAAATTTTCAGTTGCTATGTAGGAGTCAGGTGAATACTGGTTGACATTGGGAATAATTTTTCTATGATATAGGATCTCTAATACTGCATGTGCATGGGGCATAAGTAGAGAGTATCTGGTGCCCCCAAGGAAAACTAAGATAAGTGAGGAATTTTGGTCCTAACCAGTGGACTAGATTTGAGGGCTGTATTCAAAATAAAAAATGAAAACAAAAATCAACTGTATATTGTATATTGTCATTGACTGTTTTCAATAATTATCAAAAATCAATATTCAAGTACCAACTACTTAAATGCCATATGAGAAAAATTCATTGGCCATTTTGTTGAGATCTGCTCCGTTATAATATTATGTATGACTGAACATAATTATGAAATAATTACCAAGTATTTAATGACAACTATTATCAAATAATGATATGAGTATGTTATAGTCACTTTCTCAGTAATTTTTTGAGTGTATTAGGCAGGGGTCATCTCTAATTTTCTTATTGCTAACATTCTGGAGCAAGAAAAATAAAACCCCAATGAATGTATTTTGAAATTTCACTTTTGAAATCACAGAAGATGATAAATTTAGATAACCTTATCTCAGTGAAGTTTTTCTAAGGATTCAGCAGATGTTGGTTCTCCCTCTTCCCTCATCCAATCA
The DNA here is from genome assembly GCA_003697995.1 of Taxidea taxus jeffersonii. NCBI lineage: Eukaryota > Metazoa > Chordata > Mammalia > Carnivora > Mustelidae > Taxidea > Taxidea taxus. The sequence goes on along the minus strand of RCUC01161779.1, from coordinate 45,474 downwards.
CACAGTTTTGGCATAAAGTTCTCCGTTAATCTACTCTCAGTGAGGTATTTCAACACAGGGTTGCAAGCCATTTTGCCCAAAATAAATTACCGTTTTTTAAAAAATATTGACTGTTTTACTATTTTGAGGTTCTGTTTGTGAAGCACTGGAAATTTATTACTGTTTTTGACTAAAAATATCCAATTTTTTTTAAGATTTTATTTATTTATTAGTCAGAGAGAGAGGGAGAGAGAGCGGGAGAGAGAGCAAGCACAGACAGACAGAGAGGCAGGCAGAGGGAGAAGCAGGCTCCCTGCCGAGCAAGGAGCCCGATGTGGGACTCGATCCCAGGACGCTGGGATCATGACCTGAGCCAAAGGCAGCAGCTTAAACAACTGAGCCACCCAGGCGTCCCTAAAAATATCCAATTTTTAAAAGTTTGTTTCCCCTCAAGAAACATGCATTGAGTACCTACAGGATATTCAACAACTTAGAATAATAACTCTTAAGATAAAAGCACAAACTGGAAAGCAATTTTAAAATCACAAATTATGGATATCTTTCTAATATCTTTGAAAATAGTTTTGATCATTTACTATTTTAATTTGAAATACATATTTTATTATACATTTTATCATATATATTTTTAAAGTGATTTTAGTACTCATTCCACAAGTACACTTACTGTTTTCTTCACTTAAAAATTAAATGTATGTACAAACTGTATTTTTGAGAAGATAATCTCTTCAAGGAATATATCAGTGAACATGAGTCTTATAATATAGAGAATAACATTAATTGTTACTCATATACATCCACATTTACACACATCCTTTGAGAATCCTGAAACTATGAACTGTATAGTGACACATATAGTAAAACAGATACGGTTTCTTAAATTCTCCCTAATTCCAAAAATAAGTACAAAAAGATCTCAATGGTTTACAGATAAACTCTCCATTTTCTGTAAAATAATTATTGGGTTACCTTTTTCACTTTGCCTTTTTTTTTTTTTTTTTTTTTTTTTTTTTAGGTATTTGAAGTAGGGTCACTGAAGTTCCATCACAAAACTTAAATAAATTAATCAAGGTTATAAACTTAAAAATCAAATAGGATTGTACCCACCACCATCAAAACAAAATGTTTGATGATGTCTTGCTTTGATTTTATTTTTCTCTTTGAATTGTAAGTCCCAGCTTATACACACATCTATTGTGAAGGTTTACTTCTACATAAAAACATAAGAATTCACACAGATGATAAATTTTGAAGTGTAATAAATGGATACATGAATACAAGCACGATTAGATTTCCAGCTGTGACATGTGGAACAGCAACTTTTGATAAAAATCCTCCATGTGTATCTCCTTTATGTCCATTTTTGAGCAATCTGATTACTCACCCAGTCATGGAAGCAGCTTAAAGACAGTCTGTGCTGGTTTTGTTTACCAAACACATGGTAAATGATCTGCAAGTATGCTGAAGTTCTGAACCAAAGACAGCTACTGAAGCGAAGAATGCAACTTAAGAACACTGTATCTCCTATGTGAGTGTATGCTTTCCCTCACCCCCCCCCATTTAAAAAGCTAAACAAAACAAAACATTTAGTACCATTATATACACAATTTCACAATATACATTTTGGGGAAGGTTTTCATACAGTAACTTTTCATATAGCAACATTTAAGTGATTTGTTATAAGAACAAATTATTCTTAAGGGAAAAAGAAAACCAAAATAAAATGGCTCTAGAAACAGTGATTTGAAATTCATTGGATGTAGAAAAATTGAAAAGCAATAGAGACATAAAATTTCTGTATTTTCTCTCCATGTAATATTGATAAAAATTCATTAGCAATGATAATTTATAAGCCCTAAAACAAAGCAAACTCTTAAAGTTTAATTTTCTTTCTATTTTCTCTTTGTGGTAATGGGAATAAAATTCACACAGCAGAAGGATAATGCACCCCATAATGTGACATGATGTACTGAGAATATGGTATTACATTTCTAATGATATGCTTTCCAAAACTGTCTTTATTATGCCATGGTGAATCCTGCCCTTAGAGAATGCATCTGTTGAAGTGGATAGGTCATTTAACAGCCTTAAAATTTTAGTTTTTTAGATTCTAGCATTAAGATATTTCCTCTGTCAAGGTGTACAAATAATGACACAAAAATTAACTAGTAAGAATAACAAAATACACACACATAAAATAATTTAAAATAGGACCAGTACTTTCTCTTTCACTGCATGGATGTCTCTTTAATCTTTCAAGTAGTCATACCGTTAAAAAAAGTGTTAATATGGCACTGAGTGGCTCAGTTTGTTAAGTGTCTGCCTTTGACTCAGGCCATGATCTCAAGGACCTGGGATGGAGCCCTGCATCAGGCTCCCTACTCAGCGGGGAGCCTGCTTCTCCCTCTCCTGCTTCCCCCTGCTTTTTCTCTCTCTCTGTCAAATAAAATCTTAAAAAAAAAAAGTGTCATATAACAAAGTAAAATATTTTAAGTTGCAAATTTTATATGCATATAAGACATATAACCATGTTTATTATACACATATATATATATACACATAATATACATATATGTAGCCTGGAATAGTATATATTTACTTTTGAAAACAACATTAAGACAATGTTATGCTGATTACTGAGCTATTTCTTCTGTCTCACACCCATTTTTCAATATTCATGGTACTAGGGCTGGGATTATGCATTTGTTTTACTATTTATATTACTGCTACATTTAACTAAGAGCAAGTGCTATGGAGAAAGTCTGAAAGTCTGAAGACCCTTGAGTGGTCATAATAAATCTAATCATTGTTCTTCTCAGCATCACCCTAGGAACAGTGCTCATTCTCCAGGGATGGGTAGTTAAAATAGCAGTGGTTGTTTTCAATTTCCTGTTAGTACTAGCCAGCTGGGGCCTCAACCACCAAGGTCTAAGTCAAGAGTCCTCACCCGCACTTCTGAGATCTTCAGAAAACAGCACTTGCCTGGCAGTACATTCCATAAAGCTGAGCCCTGTACCTGTGGGATCACTTTCCCAAGACTCTGGGTTCTAACATCTTCCTTCTGTTCCCCCCAGCCTTAGATGTGGTAGCTATTTTCTGGAGTTATTACTTTTGTGTTGTCTCAGGGTTTCACTTTTTTCTTTTTAGCTCAATTTTTAAAATCATCATGTTATTTCCTATCTGTTAAAAATTTCCAGTTTCTGATAATATTTGGAGAGGACTGAAGGAGAGTTCCTTGCACCCTTATTATAAGATAATAGTGGAACAAACTGAGAAACAACGACTACTCTGAACACAAAAGAGAACTGAAATTGTAAAGTTAAGTAAATTAAAATCTGGAGAGTAGGTACCCACAAGGAGAAACAGGATTAGAGCATGGGATGACTAGAATAGAGGTCACTGAATGCCAAATACATTGACGAGAAGATCCAGGCAAAAATAATTAAAAATTGCTAAACACTGAACGTGGATCAAACAGAGAGTTAAGTAGTCTCTGGCTGCTGTATTCACACCCTCTTACAGACTTTTCCTACAGAAATGTCTCAAGGTACTCATAGGGATGGTGATGGAATCTTGAAAAATTTTCCCGAGGACACAGTGCTGACTATAGAAAAATAATTGCCACTAACTAAAGTCCACCAAAGCAATGTCCACTGTTGTTGAAGAAAAAATTTAATGAGATGTTAAAAACCACAGGGAAGACTTTATTTAAGGTTATTGAAACAGGGGTCAAGAATATTGCAACAGAGGAGAGAGAATGAAATCAACACTAGGGGAAGTGGGTGAGGGCAGAAGCTGGGAGGGATTATATCCTGGAGGGAGCTATAGGAAAAGTTCTGGAGGACATTTTTGGTGGGGGATGGGGATGTTGATCAACATAATTAGGTCATTTGTGCTTAGCAAAGCTAGGCTCCCACTTCCCACAGAAACTGAGAAAGAGGGTTATTACCTCCTTGGGTGATTGATTACATTTCAAAGAAATCCTCCCAGTTTTTTGAAACAGATATTCTTAAACTATAAAACTGGCAAGAGGTTGGGAGAGAATTAACATCTCAAAGGGGCAGAGAAAAGTTGCAATATTTTCTAAAGGAAATCCTCAGAAAGGGAGGTTCAGGGTCTAACATCAGGATGAAGCCTGCCCAAATTGTAACTGCTTTTCGGGGAACTTTAGGCTTTCTTGGTCACTATCCACTCCTGCCACCACACTACAAAAAACAAAAGGAAAACAAACAATCAAACAAGGCCTTAATCTGTAGGGAAACAGGCAAGTAAATTGTATGTAGGAGTATTGGAGGAAACTCACTATATCTGTGAATAAAAACAGGAAAAATAGAAACCCTACCCATAGGGCAAGGGCATGAATACAGGGCTACATCAATAGAGAAGCAGAAACAGCTTTGAAGGCCACATTCTCAAGACCTGAGGTCAGAAAACCTTGAAGACTGATATTTAATCAGTACCTACCTCAGGAATGTCCCCACTCCTGTGCTCCCACCAGCATGCCAACAAACTACTTGGATTATCAATGGTTCAATAGACCTAGGATTGCTGGAAGTCAGATTGTCTCTAGGGATTACCACCACCACCAAAACAAAAAGCAAATAAACAAACAAACAAACAAACAAACCTCAAACAAACAAAAACATAAAAATGTGTGGTATAAAACTAGATTAGTGCTTAGAGGGTGATCTATAAAACTAAGTGCTTACATTAGAAAATAAGAAAGATTTCCAATTACTAAGCAAAACTTCTCCCTTAAGAGACTAGAAAAAGAACAAATTAAATGCAAAGGAAACAAAGTAAAAATCAATAAAATTGACAACAAAAGGAAATAGAAAAAAATAATGAAACCAGGACTGGTTCTTGGGAAAGATGAATAAAATTGGTACTCTAACAACAACAACAAAATGTACTCCAGCTAAGCTAAGCTGATTAGCCATATGGACACCACCATCATTGTAAGGGTCAATTTAGCCAAAATGGCTCCATTTCGGTTGAATAGCCATTTTGTTGTTTATGCAGTAAAATTTAAATGGACCCTGCCCTCCCCCCCGTAGGGGACTTACTTAAAAACAAGTCCCAGAAACCAGTCCCAGGTAACAAAGCCCAAATTACAAGGACAGGTCAGGCCTGGTGGAGGTATCTAATCAGTGAGACATGCATACTGTCTCCTTAGCTATCAAGGTGTGTGGACCCCGCCCTTTGGGTGCCAATTCTGACCAAAGTGATAGGGTAGTTCAAATGCCTACTATGGGGCAAACTGTAACTCAATTGGTCACTTACATGTGACCTAGCCTGACTGTGCAGTTTTCTCTGTGTCACTGGCCACCTGTGTGTGGTCAGGCCCAACCACATGGCCTTTGCCCTTAAAAGCCAGTCTGTAAGACAAAGAGGGGTCGCCTCTCTTTGTAAGAGACAGCCCTGGCTGGTCAGTTGGATTCTTGATGCTTGGCGTGAAATAAAGCTTTGCTTGACCTTCGCTTTGTATCAGTCTGGCTCCTTTGATTACAGACCCAACATCATCACCACCAAATATATGTTTCACAGTATCATATGTGGGGGGAAAAAAAAAAACAACAAAACAGTGCTTCTGAGCCCAATCAAACATATGGTAAGGAAATACAATAAATTTTTTTATGCTTATAAATTTGAGAACCTGGATGAAATATATCAATACTTGAAATACATACACTACCTGAAGCACATTCAAGAAAGAAAAGATAATCTGAAGAGATCTGTGTAAGTTAAACAAATGAACACAAACTTCAAATAATATAAAAAACAACAACAAATCTTTAACAATATATTGACTCAAATGCAGTATAATATAAATTGAATAATATATTATGACCACATCAGATTCATCCCAGGAATGCAAGACTGATTAAACACTGGAAAATCAATCAATATGGCTCACCATTTTAATAGAATATAATAGTCTCAGTTGATAAGAGAAAAATTTTGAAGTCCCAGAAAATTAAGAAGGAAAGGAAATATCCTTGGCCTAAAAAGGGCAAGTGGCCAAAAATAAATAGATAGGTATTAAAAACACAAAAATCCTATAAAAATAAAAAAAATAAAACAAAATTCAACATTTATCTCACATACACATACTACACAAAACTTAACTCAAAATGTTCACAAACTTGGGGCGTCTGGGTGGCTCAGCGTCTGCCTCTGCCCTTAACTTGGGTCATGATCCCAGGGTCCTGGGATCAAACCCCGAATAGGGCTCTCTGCTCCACAGGGAGCCGGCTTCCTCTTCTCTCTCTGCCTGCCTCTCAGCCTACATGTGATCTCTGTCAAATAAATAAATTAAAAAAAAAAACCACAAAAAGCTTTTGACCTTGTACAGGTGAATCTATTAAAAAAAATGACCACAGACTTAAAATCTATACAATCTCTACAAGGAAAAAAAAAAATTTAAGATTTTATTTATTTGTCAGAGAGAGAGAGAGAAAGAACACAGCAGGGGGAATGGCAGGCAGAGGGAGAAGCAGGCTCCCCTGCTGAGCTGCTGAGTAAGGAGCCCTATGTGGGACTCCATTCCAGACCCTGGGATCAGGACCTGGGCCTAAAGCAGAAGCTTAACCAAATGAACCACACAGGCAGACCAAGACTTTTTTTTTTTTTTTCTTAATGAATTTTAACAACCAGAGTTTCAAGGAGAAGTGACTGAATCTAGGACTGGGGTAAGGGCAAAAACAAAGTAAGCCTGAAGCTTATAAAAAAAATAAGGACCAAATAAATAAAATAGATAAACAAATAAATTAATAATGGAGAATGCAAAAAAAGCAAAGAAGTCAGCCTGAAAGAGTTCCCAATCTTTCCTACAGAAGAACTTCAAGCAATAAATATATAAAAAAGGACATAGAAAGTGATCTTCAGAAATCTACTGTAACAAATACTGTATCAAAGATACACAAATGAATGCTAAATTAAGACAAAACTTTAAAAAGATCAGGTTTTTTTCATAGTTTCAAAGTTATCTCCTCCCCAATATATTAATTCATTTATTAATTCCTGTGGTTATTAACATATATTTACAAACTCTTTGATATTCTTCCTGCAGTAATTGAAATTTAACTCCCCTCCCCACAAACTTAGTGACTCCCTTCATTATTCATTTAAATGGAGTACAGAAAAGGAAAAAAAAAAAAGTAATTTTAGAGTGGAGAAACCCAGGAGACATCACCTTAACCAAATGATCAAGGTTAACATCATCAGACTATGTTAATATGTGTCTCTGCTTTGAAGGTACTTCAACTCTGTCGTTTTCGAAAAGTCACGACCCCAATCTAATCATGTGAAAAATAAGGCAAACCCAAACTATGGGACATTCTACATAACTGACCAGTCTTCTTCAAAAATGTCAAGGTCAGGGGCACCTGGGTGGCTCAGTGGGTTAAGCCTCTGCCTTCGGCTCAGGTCATGATCTCAGAGTCCAGGGATCGAGCCCCGCATCGGGCTCTCTGCTCTGCGGGGAGCCTGCTTCCCCCTCTCTCTCTCTGCCTGCCTCTCTGCCTACTTGTGATCTCTCTCTGTCAAATAAATAAATTAAATCTTTAAAAAAAAAATGTCAAGGTCATGAAATCAAGTAAAGACTGAAAAAATGTTAAAAGATTGAGGAGATTAAGGGTTCATGGCTTATAAATATAATACAGTTTCCTGTATAGAAGATGGTGGAAGAGGAACAACAACAAAAAAGGTATTATAGGGGGAAGGGGGACTGATGAAATCTGAATATAGTGTATAGTTCAATTAACAGTGTTGTGTACTGGGGCACCTGGGTGGCTGGTGGGTTAAAGACTCTGCCTTTGGCTCCGGTTGTGATTCCAGGGTCCTCGGATTGAGCCTTGCATTGGGCTGTCTGCTCAGCATGGAGCCTGCTTCCTCCTCTCTCTCTGCCTGCCTCTCTGCCTACTTGTGATCTCTGTCAAATAAATAAATAAAATCTTAAAAATAAAATAATGGGGGCCCCTGGGTGGCTCAGTGGGTTGAGGCCTCTGCCTTCCGCTCGGGTCATGATCTCAGGGTCCTGGGATCGAGCCCCGCATCGGGCTCTCTGCTTGGCAGGGAGCCTGTTTCCCTTCCTCTCTCTATGCCTGCCTCTCTGCCTACTTGTGATCTCTGCCTGTCAAATAAATAAATAAAATCTTTAAAAAATAAATAAATAAAATAAAATAGTGTTGTGTACCAATATTAATTTCTTGGTTTCGACCACTGCACCAGGATTAAACAGATACTGACATTAGAGAAAGCTGGGTAAAGGATATGTAGGAGCTCTTTATACTGTCACTATTATTTTTGTATAATGAAAATCATTTCAGAATGAAACAAAAGAATGATATCTGTTTTCCTGACTCAACGCAAGTGTCAAAGCAATCTGATACTTGGTAATAGGAATGATCCCCCAAATCAGACTCTCATAGATAGGGTTCTGGGATTGTTTTTATTTGTTTTGTCGGTTTTAATTCTGTGCTGATATCCTCAAGGATGGAAAACAAAATGATCATCTAGATCGGTTTTGATTATCTTGCCACCCAGACAAAACCACAGCACCCTGTATGTTCTGTTTCCTACCTTATACATTAGCTGACCTTTCTCACTTCGTTTGATGCCTGGCAGATTGTCCTTTCAATCAGCGCTACAACTAGAGAATACTTTATTGAGCAACAGCTGACCTGCATGCCATACTAGCATGGATGTTTGACTGTTTGAGAGAACCCAGAAAAATTAGACTTCCACAAGACAAAAGTTTATTCTTTCTGCCATATCAGATTTAAGTAGCTAAAGGCTGGGCATTTAAACCACAGGGCCAAGCCAAACCCTTTTACCCTGTTTTCCGCAGATACCTAGTGAATTACTCCCATTTGCATGGTACTCAATAGGCCATTCTACCATGTTCCCATATTAGTCAAATGGATGGGAAAAAAGAGAAATGAGAGCATGCCCTTCACCCTTAAGGATAGGACACAGACTATGCACAAATCATCCAGCTTGAACATGTCATATTGCTTTTCTTGTGGTTATGTGTGGCTGAAAAATATGGATTTCAGTTGGTCCCAGCTAAAAATTTCATTATTATAAGAAGGGGATCATTTTATTCAGTGCAGTAAAAATAATCTCCAATTATAATATCTTATCTAGATTGTTAATAGTTGTTATCTTGATAAAACTTTTGAAATATGTGAGATGGAAGCATATACTATTTTTAATTTTTAATTTATTGTATTATTTTGCATCCTCTACCCCTACCACTGACACAGTTTCTGGTACATACTATATATTCAATATCCTTAATTTATATCTATATTATAATTTTACTCTAAAATATTTAATTTTGCTCTAAATTTTACTTACACAAAATATTTCATAGTCTAATAATATATTTTATTATACTTCATTTCTACAATGATACTTATAGTATTTGGGAGAATTCCATTCCATGTTTGTTTTATAATTGTTGACCAAATGACTGTTGTCTTTTTCTTTGTTTCTAATTGAACACTAGTCCAAACAATGTTGTAATAAAAAACATCTTTATAGGCAAATCTTTGTATATGTCTATAATTATTTCTGTATGATTAAATTCCTGGAAGAAAAATTTCTGAGCCAAAAGATTTACATATTTTGGCATTTTGATGTAAAAAGGAAAACTGGCCTTCAGAAAGTCTATATATTCATTTATGATAAATTGCCCAGCAATGTTTCAGTGTTCTAATACCTTTGACAATACTAAAACAGCACAGCCTGATTTTTCAACGATATCAAATATTTTTAATTTAAATTGGTTTGTTCCTTATTGATTATTTTATGTATTTATTATGTTTTGCCTGTGATACTGCAGTAAGGGAGTAAAACTGACAAACTTCACCTCAGGAAAATCAATAGTTTGAAAAGTTGCAATCAGAGACACAATACTTAGTTAAGAGATAGTATTTTATCTTGTTACTTATTTAAACTCTCAGATTGAGACTCCTCAATTTTTGAAACTAAAAACATCTCCATTATTTTTTTCATTCTATTATGTTATTATTTGTGAAGAACACTTCATTTTCTATACACTTTACATTTATGTTTTCAAAGGTGATGAGTCTCTAAATTGTTGTTTCAAAAGTACAAAATAAACAATGGTGATTTCTATAATAAATTTATAGTTATTATAGCAAATTGAATTTTACATGTATTTTTACTACCATGCATATTAAACAATTGAATAGTCTTCCTTAAAAATGTATTTTAAAAGTTTAATGCTATTAAGCGGTCAAAGCATTTGAGAAGTGAACCCACAAAAAGACATTGGTTTCTTTACCCTACTGGCCATTTGGACTATAAAGATGATTTTTCTATTTTCATTAGTAATCATATGTTCATTTATGTGATCATTCAAAAAGTATTGATGGAGGCTTTTCTTTAAAAGAAAAAGGCAATCTTATATTCCTCCCTCTTTCGTAACCCACTGAAGATATAGAAAATTATCAAAAGAAGAAATAAAAAAGAAATATCAATTTTCATTAAAATAAGAAAAGAGCCAAGGCACAAATCACAAAGCTACAAATGTTGAAAAATATGTTCTACACATGTAGTAACGACTAATGACGGAAACAAAGAGATCAGTGTGCTTTCTCAGTTTGGGGATAGTGAGATAATTGCCATAGTTCCAACTGCTTACATGGTGATAACTCAGGTAGAAGTATTAAATCTAAAGGCAAATGTCTGGATTGGATTAACAATATTTACAAAGAAGCCAGCATTGCTTGATTCATCCATAAATACTGAAAAAATTAAAAAAAAAAAAAAAGAGGAAGGAGGAGGAAGAGAAGAAAAAGAAAACAAGAGCAGGAACAAGAAGGATGGAGAAAAAGCTTAATATGCATAAAATTATGAAAGAGTAGAAATAAAATCATCTGACAACTGTAGAAACAAATGCTTCTCCTGTTCCATAACAAAATTAAGAAATCATTCAGCATGACCTGTTTGAAAGTTTTAAGAAAAAGATGCAGCTCTGCATTTGATTTCAAAATTATTGAAAGTGGACATGCTACACTCTAACTCCCTTGAACCAAAATAAGAAAATATATTTAATATATATTAATTACATGCAACACAATCGATACTTATTTTGTAAAAGAATAAACAGTCTTAGAGAGCTTGTGAAACTAAGAGAAATCACCAAAGAGAAGAGATAGTCAGGTTCAGGGTGCCTGGGTGGCTCAGTTAAGCAGCTGTCTGCCTTCATACAGGTCATGATCTCAGGGTCTTGGGATCAAGCCCCATCTCAGGGTCACTGCTCAGTAGGGAGTCTGAATCTCCCTCTTCCTCTGCCTCATCCCCACTCATGCCCTTTCTCTCTCTCTCTCAAATAAATAAAATCTCAAAAAGAAAAGAAGGAAGGAAGGAAGGGAGGGAAGGAGGGAGGGAGGATTGGTCACGGTCAAGAGGGAGATTACAATACAAGATGTCCAAAAGAGCACACTTAAAATGTGAGTGGTGAACTCTAAGCATAAGCTGCATTTGGGGTTGCAAGAATATAAGGACAAAATGCCAAGGAAAACATTATCAGATTAGTCAGGATATTAGAGCAGCAGCAGTCATGATGGTCGGTTCCTCAGTAATTATAGCAAAGACAATGCAGTAGAATAGCTCAGTGCTACCCCACTTCACAACTTTATAAGGCATTTCTCTGTGAGCACTCTTTGAAGCGCAACTCCAAGATTACAGAACAAACAACACTTCTCAGAGGTATGAAATTTAGTGACCTTAACTGGAATCACTGCTTAAGTGTCTGAATGAGTGAAAAAACAAGATTAGGAGGCAAACCTAGAAGAGTTTGTAAATTTCCCATCTCTTCTGTTTTCCATTGTTACTGAAATAGCACAAGATAGTGCTTCTCCCCCGTAACCCACATATGCATCACCTGGGAATTTGTTAAAAATGCACACTCTAATTTGGTAGGTCTGAGATTCTGCATTTCTGTAAAGTTCTGAGAGGATGCTGCTAATGTTGGTTTATAGATCATGTTTAGAATACCAAGGGCTACAATACAAGCATAAATCTCTGATTCTTCCACTCAGTTTTTATGCTTATGTAGAATATGTTAATTCCAAAACACAACTGATTAAAAGAAAAAAAACAGATATTTAAGGAGTAACACCTACATGAAATAATGTAAAACAAGAACCAAAATTAGTAAAACAAACTTTAAACATGAATAAACAAAAAAAAAGGAATGTTATTGCATCTATATTACAAAATGGAAGCTATAGTCTTTAAAATAAAAATTAAAAACTTAGGTAAAATTTTCCATAACTAGATTGCACACAGTGGAAGAGCAAATAGATAAACTGGAAGGACAAAGAAATTCTTTAACTCCTGAAAGAGTTGGGAATATTAAGACTCAGTGCAGAAAGCTGGAGAGAGAGCATCACTCTTACCCTCAAGTAGTCAAAAATAGAGAAAAATAGCAAAATCCTATCTTGAGACCAACAGTCTAAGAGCAATACATACATCATATATATGTGTATATGCACATAGATACACAGACATATATGTGTATGTATGAATGTGTTAGAAATCGATTTTCTATTAACTTGCCAAGATAATTAATAAAAGATAGTTGTTGCTGCTAGCACAACTGGAGACCATATCAAAAAAAAAAAGAAAAATTATGGCTCATACTTCATATCATATTTATACTTTCATATATAGATAGATAGATATAAATAAAACATATGCATGCTTCTATGTATTTAAATATGTGTAAAGAAACATAGATACGCATATTTATGAATATATATGAAAGAAGTAAACTCAAGACTCACATATATATATATATATAAGACTTCCATATATATATGAAAGAACTAAACTTAAGACTCCATACTATATGATTTCAAAAATATGACATTTTTGAATTTTCTTAATCTGATGGATAAAAATGTTTTAGTAGTTTGATTGTCTTATTCTGTGTCACATTATCTTTCCATATTTCTTCTTCATTTCCCTGAACTGCCAGCATCTATCTTTTGACTACACATATCTTTTGCCCATTTTTAAAACTTGGGTTTTTGTTTTTTTCTCAATTTTGTCATAAAATTCGTAGTAAATTCATGATACATGGTATCATTTTTTAATAATATACAGAATGTTCTACACTAAAATTTTTATTTAATAAATGTTTCATTGATATTTTCACATGCCACATGGCAAATTACAACTCAGATATTATTGTCAAATTATTTCACAATTAAACAATGAAAGACAGTTAAATGCTTAAAGAAAATACTACAATAAGTGGTCAGAGGGTGTAAGCAAAAGGTGTTTGGTGAAAATGTGAAAGAGGCACTTTGTCAATCCTTTGTCATCAGCAAACTTTCTCCAAGGAAATGCGTGTTGCCCAATATGACTTTCTATTCAAATAATAAATCTCTACAGAAGTATTCCCTTTGTGAACAATTTGATTTTGGCAAGAGTCCAGTAGATTACGTATCAGATGGGAAAGGATTAATTAAAAATAATTTTATTTCTTCATTGAAAGGTACCACAGCACTCATTCCTGTAAACCGCATTTAATTCAAATAAATACTGGATCTGCAACTGGTATGTTACTTTCTACAAGAGCATTGTAAAACCTCATCCTCTGCCAACAGGAACGTTTTAATGTCAGTGAGATATTGAAGTAATTAAAATATAAACTCCATGCTGCTCCATCTATCTCTATCCAAATGGTAAGTTTATTTTACTGAATCCCCATTATTGAATGCCAAAATCGCCTATGCCCTATATTAGTCATTTAAAATAATAGGTTCTGCTTTATTACTAGATTCAACATAAATTGACCAATATATGTAACTGGTGAAATCACAATTGCTTACAGTTAGATATTTCATTTCTGTTAACAATTCTTTGGTTAATATGTAATACAAAATAGCAAATCAAATTCTGCATAACAATTCTGGTTACAAATATAACATTCTTAACACTATTTATTTAACCTATAGCTAAATAAACCTATAGTTTAGTATCAGTATCATTAAAGAATTATACAAAAAAGACAGCATAGCCATAGCAATCATTGTTTTCTCTTTAGTAAATATGATGGATTTCTCAAATCATCAGTTAATGACTATATATGTATATACATGTGTATGTGTATATATATATATAATATATATATATTATATATATATAATTATTTGCATGTGTTAATCTAAATAAGGAAAGTAAACTGAGGTAAGCACAAATTACCAGAAATTGATTTTATTTGGGACTAGGAGAGGAATTCTAATTTGGGACATGTAAACTGTAGTAAATTACAGGTTAGTCCTTTGTGGGTTTGCAGCAGACTGTACTTATAGGCAAGAAGTGCAAAAAGGGGGAGAAGGAAGTCCAGCCAGGTTCCAGGTAGGAAGTTCATTGGCTTGAGGATGAGAAGAGATCCTTGCAGATATTCATTGATCAGAAGGTAAGTGTCAGTCTTCTGCAAATCAGGCTTGTACAGGAAATCAGTCTCTCAGTTCTTAAGTTCTATGCTTTTGAGGGTATAATCATGAGATTGTCAATTTCGTATCAGCTGGTTCCTTTAAATTGATATCCTTTCACAGATTTCCTACTTTTTCAAAATGCTTGTCATTTGATGTTTGCCATATTAGTTCTACCTCCATATTAATGCACCATGATACAAAACCAGCAATAAATCATTCAGAATTATATATCTCATAGTAAGAATAACTACATATATTTAAAGAGTGATTTGTAAGTTCCAAAGCCCTTCTATGCATATGATTTTAGTTGATCCTTACAACAAACCATGTATAATTGGGAAGGCAGTCAGTTCATTGGCTATTTTACTCACAAAAGAATTTGGGATCCCCCAAATTTATTGCCTTGACATTGGTCATTGATTAACGGGGAACAAGACAGAGATCCCCAAACAACAATCGGACTCCAAAATCAGGGATGTCCTTCTTTGTATCAGCTATCTGACATTAACCACATACTTTTAAAAATAAAATAAGAAAGCCCTTTGTGGTTTTGCCTACCTTTCCTGATGGGAGGAGATTCAAATATCAAGTAAGTTTGTGATGCACGTGGTCAATTTTAAATAATACAATATATGTTTTTGTACCTTAAAAACTTCATGATAAATTTCCACTAAGATTCCGATAAAAATTACAGATCAGATGTTGATGTAAAATATTGTTTTACAGTTAAACTATAAAAATAAACTGGTACTTTCTGACATGGGACATACTGAACACGGGTTCGTATACATTAAACAAACAGTGCTGAGAATTTATACAGATTATAGTTCTCTAAATTTATACTTAATAGACACTATTTCAGTACTTGATAAAAAGATACCACACACAAATATTAGCTGACGTTTATACTAGATTTTAAACATTTTAAAGGTGAGATAAAAATGACATCTAGGATAATAAATGAAAATTCAGTGGCAACATATTCACTTTTATTTAATATTTTACAACTCAATATAAATAAAAAGAAGCATTTCTCTCTCCTACTTCCAAAAACACATTTTGAAATATATGAACTCTGCTGATGACATTTTTAGTCTTTCTGATGATTCTGAATTTCTTCTGTTAAAAAGAAACAGGCCCAAAATAGAGTCACTTATGTTAAGCCCTACCAAGACTTAATACCTAATTGCAGTTTCAGCCTTTCCCAGGAATGGAACTTTAAACCAATCATTCTGGAATTTCTTGATAAAACCCCCAGCCCTTCTCCCTATGGGAAGGTGACCTTGCTTGAAATAATCCTTTCTTTTCTTTTTCTACTACTTCCTTGTCCCAATCCTTTCTGCCTATAAAATCCTCCCATTTTGTACAGCAGAATCTTCCATTTGTTAGGTGGAATGCTGTCTGATCATGAATCATTGAATAAAGTCAATTAGATCTTTACTCAGTGGAATTTCTGTTCTTTAATACTGGAGTTTCTGTAGTTATAACAGCTAAAGTTCTGTTCATTAATTCTTTTCAAGTTAGCTGATTTTGTGGATTTCTTTTTAATTCACAAAAGTGAACTTATTGCTTTTTAACCACAGGTAACAAGATTAATACACTGAATAACTAAGTAGGATACAGTGCTTTATAATTGAAATTGATGTGGGAAACAAAGGTAGAAGAAAAGTTATTAAATTTCTTACTACCTACAGCCCATTGACAAGTCCTTGAAACAGGCAGAGTGACATTCTTCTAGGGACTCAAGTGCCCAGATGTTAGTTAATACTTTGCTAAGGGCAAAAGGCAATCCTAGCCTGACCTCTCCCTCTTCCTCCTCTCCACCCCCACCAACACTGTAAGTCTACTTTAATGTATAAAAATTCCTTCGGAAACTTCCTTTATCTCTAACCCCCCCAAGATATGTGTTGGCAATCATCCCCCAAGCATATGGTCCACCGATTTACATCTGAAGGTTCTCATGACTAAGGTTTTATTAGATGGTAATAAATGACCTTTTCCCGACAATGACTAGCCCCCTCAAGGTCCTGGAAACCTTGCTTCCAAAATTCCTTAGAGACTTCTGTCTATCCCTAACCCCTCCCAACTTGAAAGTATATAATGGGCCACTCCTCATGACCCCAGTGCAGCTCTTTCTGCCCAAGGTTCCTGTCCCTGTGCTTCAATAAAATCACCTTTTTTTGCACCAAAGACATCACAAGAATTCTTTCTTGGCTGTCAGCTTCGAACCCTAATGTCTTTCCTACACCAGAGATATGTATTACTAAACCCAAGTTCAATCTGCTTCCCAAACAACAGTTCAGAAAGTCAAGGGACAAGTCATTGAAGCCAAGAATATAACTTAATTCCAGAAGGCTAGCTACCTGAGAAAATGGCAAACTAATGTGTCAAATAACGATCTTATCATCTTGGTGCAGGCAGGAGATATTAAAGGGGAAAGGAAGGGGAAGTAAGTCTCAAAGGTTAAGCAGATGAAATCAAAGATTAATTATTATAACTCTTCAGAGGAACTTGTAGGTTCTAGTTGTGGTTATCTGTCTTGATAAAGTCCCTGGTTGTGGTCACATGATTGTCTTGTGCTTTTTTTTTTTTTTTTTTCTTTTTTTTTAAAGATTTTTTTTCTTTGACAGAGAGAAAGGGAGAATGAGAGAGAGAGCACAAACAGGGGGAGTTGTATGCAGAGGGAGAGGGAGAAGCAGGCTCCCCAGTGAGCAGAGAGCCTGATGTGGGACTTGATCTCAGGACCCTGAGATCATGACCTGAGCCAGGGGCAGATGCTTAACCAGATGAAACACCCAAGCATCCCTGTCTTGTGCTTTCAGATAAGTGTCAGTTGCATTCTTTTAGTTCCCTATAGAGCTTTAAACAATATTATTGTCTTGGTTACAGTTTAATCTTTAAATTGCATTTCAGTTGCATGAGGAATGTTGACATAGCTTGATGTATGTTGTAGGTCAGGGTTTCCTAAGTACAGATTACCTTACTTTCAAACAATTCAAGGCAGAAAAGAAAGGGGGGTTCAAAATAGCATTAGTTCTGCTACAAATAAATGTATTTGGTCTGCAACCCTATTCTAGGCACAGAGCTCCTGAAACCCTTGGAATTTCCTGTGATAAGAGCAATAAGTGCCTTTTGCTATGTTAATGACTTAGGTGACCTAAGGATGGAGGCTGGTTGCCAAAGGAACCCCATATGATTAAGAGGTATTAGCACCTACCCCCAAACTCCAGGGAGGGAAGAGGAACAGCAAGCTGAAAAAAACTGCAAATGGTCAGTTATTTAATCAATCATAACTATCTAATGAAGCCTCCATAAAAACTCAAAATGCAGGGTTCGAAGAGCTCTGAGTTGGTGGACACAGAGGTGCCGGGTGAGTGACACACCTGGAAAAGGCATGAAGCTCTGTGCCTTTTCCTCATATGTTGTCCCAGGCATCTCTTCCACCTAGCCATTCCTGAGTTATGTTCTTTTATAATAAACCCACCATCTAGTAATTAAAATGTTTCTCTGAGTTCTAGCAAATTACAGAAGACATTCTAACAAGTTAATCAAACCTAAGGAGGAAGTCTTTGGAACCTCCAGTCTGTAGCCAGTGAGTTAGAAGCCCAGATAGCAATCTAGATTTTTGATTGGGGGGATAAAGCAGTCTTATAGCACTGAACCTTTAATCTGTGGAATCTGATAGTGTCTCCTGGGAGACAGTGTCAGAATACAATCAAATTGTAGGACATAGCTAGTGTCCGAAGAGTTGCTTAATGGTCTGTGGTTGCAATTCATCCCTTGTAGTGGAACTGAGTGTCAGAACACACATTTACCTAGAAATTGCTAGATGAGGTAGAATTTGCCGTTTGAGAAGATAATTCCATGTTTTATATAATATATAAAGAACATCAGTGATTGACAATACTTTATAAATTATCTAATACCTTTCCTTAATTTCACAAAACTGAAGAACAAAACAGTTAAAAAAACTTGATTGAAATCATGCAAAGAAGCTGAATCTCTTACACCTCTGAATCCACTTTTCCCCCCAATGGATTTATGCTTCCCAGTGTGACCTCTAACAACCCTTTTTTGAGTAAGCATTCCAAAATATATAGTGAATTAGTTCTTGCTTAAAAACTACAAATGTTTTGCTTTTGCCAAATTACTCTCCATCATCTAATGGATACAAATGAAAATTCAACATTGCATAATGGACCTTCATCTTCTGACTACTTTTCTCACCTGAATCTCTTGCATTTCTCCCACAGGTATTCCTAGTACAAGCAAATTATGCCCCAACCCCCAGGCATCCAGGCTTTCTCTTGCCTTTAGGCAATGTGTTACCTTTGGGTAAAATACCTTCTCTCTCTACTTGTCCACAGAGGCTCAGTCAACCAGCAGCCCAAAGAAATCTTTCCTAATCACTCCAGTTTAGTTTAGGTCCTTTAAGTGGTTCTGCTCTAAATATGTCTATGGTTCTATTATGGCACTTATCACAGTGCTTTGTATATGTTTTGTATTGGTCTGTGTCGCTTATAAAATTGGGATCTCCTCTGGTATCTAGCAGTGGACTATTGGATGAATCAATAGTTTAACATGTGTGAAATAATTTCAATGTAAAATGGAGCTAGAAAATATGAAATGAGCAATCTCATGCATCTGCTCTCAGGAAAACAAAACTTTAAAAGAACTGAGAAACTGATTTTCTAAAAATGCCTGATTTAAACAAGAACAAAACTTATCTCCTGACCCAAAAACATCCATCAAGCATCTCTCTCCATCTTCAAGCCCATAAACTCACTGCTTGGACTCTGGCCAGACTTTCCCCCAACCTCCCACTCTGTACTCTTTAGCCATAAATATGACCCACCACGAACATTCAAAGGACTTGCCCATAGTTTGTTACAGTTTACATGTCCAAAACTACAATTCTTCAGCTATCCTAAATTTCATTAATAAACTCAATTTCTGATAATTTTGAGCTTGCTTCAGTTTACCTTTTTATTTAAATTGACACATGCTACACCACTTTGTCTCCTTTTCCTCTTACTCGTTTAATAGTGTATGTGTTCTCATAATATGATTTGTGCATAACAATCTTTGTATGAATACAATCATCAATAAAGCTAGGTATTACATTTTATGGTTTACCAAGAACTGAGTACACTTAGAACTTTAATAATCTCATTTAATCTGTACAGCGAACTAATGAGATTGGTGGAATTATGTCCACCAGACTTAAAAATGCAAGTTGCCCAAGTCTCATTGTTAGTGAGAACAGACATAGAACTGTCTCCCAAGCTTGTTTATCACTAAAGTCTATGTCAAGACACTGCTTTTGTGGTTTGGGATGGATTATAGGTAATAATTCCAAAGGCTTTTACAATACTTAAGAAACAAATCCCAATAAAATATTTTCTAAATTCATAGAAATATTTTAGGAAATACTGGGTCTTCTTTTCAGGTAAACAGATACACTAAAACCTTTCCTCTGTAGTTCTTTTGATAGTAGGTGAAGGTAGAAGATAGTTCAATATAATTATCCATTGGGGTCTTATCTAAATGAGAAGAAAAAATGCCCAGAGTTAATACTGGAATATCATGAGAAAAATCTGAAGAAAACACACATTGTTGCTTAACTCAGCATACTTGAAGGATTACCCAAGCTACTACTTGCCAACTTTGATACTGTCTCCTCTTATCTATCACTCAGCTATAAGCTACTCTGTTATGAACTTAAATAATTTTCAACTCAGGTGGATAATACAACCCTTGAAAACATATTTTCATCTTTATTTAATGATTTATTCTCATTGAGAGTTTCAGAAAAGCAAAAACACAAAACAAAACAAACAAACAAAAAAAAAACCCTACAAATTATCAGAAAATTTTCCTTCTCTTCAGATAATTACATGGCTAACTTGGGTCAAATGTTGCATGCTTCTCTTGTAGATGTAAATAGACCTTGATCTTGACTTCTCTGTCCTTGTCTACGAGACTCTAAACACATCTGTCTCTCACTCTTTTATACAAAAGTGGAACTATACTGTATACATTAGCTCTGATTTTACAAGTGTTACAGCGAAGTGTTATAAGAAACAGCAATGGAGCCAGACTGTTCTTAGCATCTCTGTCAAAGGAACAAGTTACATTCTCAGTTACTTAGTATGACCATTTGTAAACTGGGGTAAAACATAGACTGACCTTATGGGGATGCCTAAGTACCTAAGTCCATATATGTAAACTGCCACAACAATTTCTAGCACATTAAAAAAAAAAAAAAAAAGATTATTTACTTGAGAGTGAGAGTGAAAGAGAGAGAAAGAGACTGCAGAGGGAGTGGGAGAAGCCAACTCCCTGCTGAGCAGAGCCTGATGTGGGGCTGGATTCCAGGAACCTGAGATCACGACCAGAGCCCAAGGGAGATGACTAATGGACTGAGTACCCAGGCACCCCAATTTCTAGCACATTCTAAACTTATTTTATTTTTTTTTTCTCTTTACAGTCTACCATGGTCTTCTGAATTAGAACACATGGACATAGCTCATTATTTTTAGTGATTGCAGACTATTCCAGAGTAAAGAACTACCATATTTAAATACTCACTCTTCAATTAAATGAAAGGAAGAAGTTTTCTAATACCTTGCTTTTGCCAGCCATGGGGCTGTAAATGTATTTTTGAAATTTCTTAATGTATTGTTCTTAAATTTTGCAGGCTAGATTCACTGAAGTGGGATTGCTAAATCAAAGATAGAAAAAAATATTTACTTTGATGTTACTAACAATAGCAGTTCTAACAATTTATGTAACTGTCAACTGTCAATTTATGAGTGCAATATTTTTTAACCTTTTGGGGTAATAGCAATGATTTTGTATGGCTTTTCTCATAAATACCCATGTCTAAGATTACAAATTCAAGTAGTATGGAGAACATCAAAACAGTTAGTGTTAATACATGGCAAACAGGGCTTCAGACATTCTCTACTTCATACGTAAAAGCCAGAGTGACAGCATAGTCTACAAATATAGACACAAAGTCTTAAAATGGTGACACATACTTGCTATATTTAATTGGAAACTATTAAAGTTTACTTGAATTAAATAATAAAAAAATTGATACTGAAGACTTTGATGAGCTTCTGAAAAATAGTTCTCTGTCTCAAATATTAGTTCCTGCAGTGTATATTATTTTTTTTCTTTTCTTTCTTTCTTTTTTTTTAAGATTTCCTAGCATATGTTTGGAGCGTTTCCAAGTTTAAGAGCCTTAATGGGAACCAGAGTACTCTTCCTTATATAAAACTTAAACATTCTGCATTAAGGCATTTTGAATGAAAAGCTACAAAGCCTAAATAAATAAATAAATAAATAAACAAACGAGACAGAAGTTTTTCTGATTCTGATGTTAGCATCAGGGGTAGGGTGACCAACTTTTCAGACACCAACCTGAGACACAGTCATGCTTGACTTTGTCCAAAACCCACAAAAATATAGTATATAGTAAACATCCATGTATAATTACATTAATATGAAACATGAAAATATTCTTTTGAAATTATATGTTATTCTATATTTTTGTTACATATATTCTATTATTTAAATAAAAACAGACTAGTTAATAGTGACAATCAATATAAATTACTAGTAGGATTATTTAAAAATATGTATGATAAAAATATTACAATATTTTATAAACATTTATTTCTTTTGTTAAAGCAATTTAACACTTTTAAAGCTATTATATATCCAAATTTTATAGACAACATAACTGTGTACTTCAAAAATATGTACATGCATGATTTAAAAAATATAAATACAACAAAGCCAATTAAACAGATATTACCTATATTTTATTTTTTTAAATATTTTATATTTTCTCTCTCCCATTAGGGAGAGACTGACTTCAAAAGGTCATCTTTATGAAATAAAATGTAAGTAATATCTGTTTTTGCTATTTCTGTTTCTTTTTCTAATATAATTCCTTGAAAGTATACTTCCCTGCAATGTTTAGGCATTCTTCTTTTCTTTTATGTGTTGTTGGTAATATTGCATAGAGTAAAACATAAAGTTCACTTTATTTATTTATTTATTTTTACTTTTTTAAAGCTCTATTTATTTATTTGTTTTAGAGAGAGAGAGAGAGAGACTGCACAAGCAAGGGGAGCAGCAGGCAGAGCAGGCAGAGAGAGAAGCAGGGTCCCCACTGAGCAAGGAGCCTGATGTGGGACTCTATCCCAGGACACTGAGCTGAAGGCAGACACTTAAAACACTGAGCCAATCACCCAGGCATTCCTAAAATTCACTTTAAATATAGCTCTGATTTTATCAAGCTGTATTAAACTGATCACTAGTATTATCCCAATGTGATGACATCAAACTGATAGATTCTCAAGAAAAGTGACTGAGCATAGAATCTTTATGATTTTACTGATTTTACTGACTAGCAATAGCAGGTTTTTATACATGTAAAAATTAGCTAGATCTCCAAAAATGGACATTCATTTTTTATTTGTTTTTTAATCTACAGGCTCATTTTCATACACTACCTGCTTTCAAACAAGTTCCTTTATTCACATACTCATCATAAAGGCTACCCATGAAAATACGCATCATTTTTAAACACATAAATCATAAAACAGAGACCACCATATTGGCAAAGGCCATCCTATTGAACAAAATCAGATGAGAAAGGCCATGACACTCTACCAGTATGACAAGGTAAAGTGGGATTTTTTTTAAAGATTTTATTTATTTATTTGATATATATAGAGAGAGATCACAGCAGGCAGAGAGGCAGGCACAGAGAGAGGGAGAAGCAGGCTCCCTGCCGAGCAGAGGGCCCGATGTGTGGCTCGATGTGTGGCTCGATCTCAGGACCCTGAGATCATGAGCTGAGCTGAAGGCAGTGGCTTAGCCCACTGAGCCACCCAGGCGCCCAGTAAAGTGGGATTTTTTAACAACTATCAGAAACCAAAACCATGAGATCTGCTGCAAATATATTTACTACTCATAGTTGAAATGATTTTTTACATGAAACAGCAATTAGAGAAAATAAAATAATTTCATGTTCAATGAATCAATTACATATATAGCTAGAGTCTTTCTGTTTTGAGTTCTTTGTTTGAATCCTTTAGTTAGATGCTAATTTCTACAAACTATGTGCCTCCTTAAAAAGAACAGTAATTATATGTTCTTAACAGCAGAATACATAATTACTCAATTTGTGAGCATATTGAGTCAATTTTCACAGTTTTCCTGACTCTGGTAATAAAACTATATATTTCAAGGGAAATAAATAGCACAATAATTATATTCCTTTACAACAGTAAAGGATGTATTTACTATCTTAACTATTTTCATTACAAAGCACTTTGAATATGCATGACAATTATAATCTCCATTTATATAGGAAAAACTGATATTAGAGAAAGGTAAAGGTACCTACACAATGCCACATGATTTTCAAGTGTCATATATTCCACTTAGTCAATATTTATTAAATGGATACTCTATGTACATACTCCTCAAGGACCTTCATATAGGTGGTAAACAAGCTGGGCAAGACTCATGCCTCACAGAATTTTCATTCTAGTGAAAAATTATGATAGTGGACAGTGTCATAAAATAAACAACTTATTATTTAATAAATAGAATTTCATAACTCCAGATATATACAAATAAATTATAGTGGATGCTGGGAATTATGTTACATTGGGTTATTAAAGGTAGGCTTCTCAAAAATATAAAAAAAATTAAAAAAAAATAGAAGTAGACCTCTCTCTGGAGGTGGTTACATTTGACATATTTAGCTGAGACCTCAATGGAATATAAGTATTAAACCAAAGCATTTGGTAGCAGAGATTTATTATCAGAGGTAAGAAGTTTGGCATGATCAAACTAAAAATAGAGACTATCTGTGGATGGAGAAAATTGGGCAAGAGAGGGGGAGAAGTAGGAAAGGATGGGACGCTGATTAATATACCTCATAACTAAATTTTGGAGAGTCCCTTTTCATAAGCCCTTATTCTATTAGAAATACACACCTATTAATCATATCCCTAAACATTAAAAACAAAATCAAAACCTAAAAACATCTGTAAGGAAAATTTTGTTCTTATATTTATCATCTTTTCTTGATCTCCATTAAGCTGTTCCATTCTAAGTTTTGTAGTCGAATACTGAACAGGTTCTAGGTTTATTTCAATTAAATAAGACCTGAAAGCAAAGGTAAGTCAGGAGCCACTCAGGAATCAACAACACTGGGTAATTAAATTTTTAAGTCAGGAATACATAACCTTGACTTGTTCCAGGACAATGGCTGAAACACTGCCAGATTAGATGAAATTTATGTCTGCAAGAAGTGTCCAGTTTTCATAATAATACACAAAATAGTCATAATATAGCATTATTAATCCAAAGACAGGACACAGAAAGTATTATATTTGTTTGGGAAATAGGTCAATAGTTTATTTGCCTTTAAAAAGTGATGATTTTTTTAAACTATAATACCGTTATTTTAAGGACAAAGATATTTTCTGTTAAGCCATCTGCATCCACTCCTTTACCTCTCTTACTCCTATGACAAACACATTTCTTAATATATTTATTGAGATACAGTTGACATTCAATGAAATGCACACACTTAAACTTGATAATTTGATAAATTTTGACATAAGTATACAGTGGCAGAGCCAAGATAAAGAATATATCAATCACTCAAAAAAATCTCCTTAGGAAATACAGACCTATTGCCTGGTTCCAAGAATTACTATATAGCTGCAATAATCAAGGCAGCATTGTATTGGTAAAATACAGACCTATTGTTCAATGGAACAAAATAGAGACTTTAGTAAATGGAACTGCATATATAAAATCAATAAATTTCCAACAAAACTACTGAGACAAAACAAAAGGAAAATGAAATAGTTTTGATACAAAAAAATGATGAAAAGACTGGATATCCCAATGGAGTAAAGGAAAATAATGTCAATTATTACTTATGACAATCAATAAAAAATGTGCTGAAACTACAAAATACCTAGAAAATATTTCATAAACTTGGAGTAGGCAAAACCATACACCATAGGAGAAAAAAGATGCAACACTGAACTTTATAAAATGGTTTTTAAAAAGCTATTGGTCTGAGGCACCTGGGTAGCTCAGTGGGTTAAAGCCTCTGCCTTCGGCGCAGGCCATGATCCCAGGGTCCTGGGATCGATCCCCAGATTGGGCTCTCTGCTCAGTGGGGAACCTGCTTCCCTTCCTCTCTCTCTGCCTGCCTCTCTGCCTACTTGTGATCTCTGTCTGTCAAATAAATAAATAAATAAATAATCTTAAAAAAATTAAAAAATGAAAAGTTGGTCCTTAAAAGACATCAAGAAAATGAAGTATAAGCTACAGAATAGGAAAAATAAAATGTGTATAATTTTAATGAAATATATAATATTAAACAATAAAAGAAACCTTACAACTCATAGTAAGATATTAAGATAGCCTACTTAATAAAAAAATATTTGAACAGATGTACAAACATCAAATAAGTATATAAAAATGTTCCATATTGCTAATTATTATTGAATTTCAAATTAAAATCTCAATAAGCACTACACAACCATTAGAATAACTAATATTGAAAAGTATACAATCATGTTCGAATCTATACATAAAGTTGTACCTGGGAGGCTCAGTGGGTTAAGTGCCTACCTTCAGCTCAGGTCAAGGTCCCAGGGTCCTGGGATAAAGTCCCATGTCGGCCTCCCTGCTCAGCAGGAAGCCTGTTTCACCCTCTTCCTCTGCCGGCCGCTCTCTCTCTCTCTGTCAAATAAATAAATAAATAAAATCTTAAAAAAAAAAAATCTATATATAAAGATAAGGGAGTTCATTTTCTGGTTTGCCAGAATATGCTCTTATAAGAAAGATGACACACAGGTAAAAATTATAATATCTAAATAAAATGAAAAACTAAATAAAGACCTACCTGAAGGCACTGGGGAGTGAAATAAAGCAGGCAGATTTTGCATTAACAGAGATTCTTATTTTATCTGTCTCCCAACCAGATTAATAGGTCACAGTTATTGTTATTTGCTATGGCCAAAACTTTGGTAGAGAATAAATTTTGTTGGCCAGAGAACCCTGGGAGGGAATCTATGACTATCACAATCACTGTCAATGTGAAAAATAGTAATATATATTATGTAAATGATAGTCTACTTCATATAGTGATATTATGTATATAATACTATTATTTACGTAATAACAATTGAAGGACAAAGATAACACCAAATTTCTGTATAAACTCTACACAGATATTTGGGTATCAGGCTAAATACTGAAACATGTATCCACTTAGCAAACAGCAAGCAAGTGAATTAAAACATGGAACCAAAATATCAGCTACAGCTCAATGCAACTTGGGTCCTACTAAACAAAAACCATCTACACTCTTTGGAAGAGTGAAGGCAGAACTAGCTACATAATTTGCAGGACCCATTGCAAAATAAGAATGGGGGTCCCCTTATTTAAAAATTATTAAAAATTTTAAGATTGCAATAGGATAGTATTAAATTAAATGCAGGGCCCTTCTGAACACAAGGACCTGTGAGACTGCGTGGGTCAATCAAAAGCCCAAAAGCTAGCCTTGAAGGAGAAAGCTTGATCACATCTCATACTCCTAATTCAGCATGCTTACAAAGTTCCTCTTCTGGGGCGCCTGGGTGGCTCAGTGGGTTAAAGCCTCTGCTTTCAGCTCAAGTCATGATCCCTGGGTCCTGGGATCAAGCCCCACATCGGGCTCTCTGCTCTGTGGAGAGCCTGCTTCCTCCTCTCTCTCCCTGCCTGCCTCTCTGGCCTACTTGAGATCTCTGCCTGTCAAATGAATAAATAAAATCTTGAAAAAAAAAAAAAGAAGTTCCTCTTCTGTATGCTGCAGGGACACAGATAAACACTGAGTTGGTTCTCACCCACAGTTTTTATTTTAGTAATCAAGCTGTAGTGGCAAGACTGAAGAGAGATGTAGGTAGCAGGTTACAATCAGGCTTAGGGTACATTCCTTAGTAGAGTCAATGGCCCTTCCTCTACATTTTTCCTTCAACATTCTTCACAGTCCATCTAAGTGAACTTTTCTAGATTTCTGTGATTGTATCATTCTGAAGAACCTTTATTTTTCTGTCCTAACCACATTATAACCAAACAAAAAATGATGCTCAAGTTGAACATGAAATCAGAACTCAATTTGAAAGACAGAAGAGGACAGAAGAAGGAAGGACAGCATGGTAAAAGATTACAGCATGGTAGATTAGAGGATTGCCATGATTAATTCTAAGTCAGAAGTCCTTTAAGCTATAACCTAAATTTGTGAACAAAAGCTTTAAATAAACTATCCAACAGTCCCGAGGAATACAAGCAGTTGTGTTAAAGTATATACAGCATACCTCATTTTATTTTGCTTCACTTTATTACCATTCATAGATTTTGTGGTTTTTTACAAATTGAAGGTCCAAGACTTCCGTGGAGGAAATAACTACAAATATGGTGAAAATAACAATGGAACTAGCAGTGGAGCCTGAGATTATCATGTAATCTTATGATAAAACTAGAAAGGATCAAGAATTATTTCTTACGGATGAGCAAAGAAAATTTCTTCAGTTGAAAGCTATCCCTGGTGAAGATGCCATAGAGACTGCTGAAATGACAACAAAGTTTTTAGAATAGTAAGTAAACCTGGTTGACAAAGACATGACAGGGTTTGAGAGAATTTATGCCAATTTTGGAAGAACTTCTACTGTGGCTAAAATGCTGTCAAACAGCATCACAAGCTATAGTGAAATCGTTCGTGAAAGGGAAGAGTCAACTGACATGGAAAACTTCATTGTTGTCTTATTTTAAGCAACTGACACTAGCACCCCAACCTTCATGGAACACCACTCAGACCAGTCAACAGCCATCAACACAGAGGCAAAACCCTCCATTAGCAACAAGATTATAACTTGCTGAAACTCAGATGATGGTGAACATTTTTTAGCAATAAAGTATTTTAAACTATGTACATTTTTTAGACATAGTGGTATTGGACATTTAGTAGACTATAATACAGTGTAAACATATTTTTTTATGCACTGGGAAACCAAAAAATTCATCTGACTTGCTTTATTGCAATATTCACTTTATTGTGGTAGTCTGGAACTAAATATGCAGTATCTATGAGGTATGCCTGTACTCACAGATTGTTTCTTAATTGCAACATCAGAAATAGTAATGTACAGTGGAGAAATCAGACAACAATTTTGACTAAGTGATCAAAATTAGGATCATCAATTAAGCCTAAATGGAAATTGTGTACTTCCAGATGTGATGCCTGAGGAAAGCATAACGGCAAAAATAATATTCTCACTAAAAATGTATAAATGGAATCTACTTATAAAAGAATGTTAACTGACCTGAAATGATAATTATTTTATTGAACTTAAAAAAATATTCTTCAAAACTGTCAATGACATATAAGACAAAGAATGTGGAAATGATCTAGATTAAAGGAGATTAAAGAAACATGACAATTAAATACAAAACCCAATTCTACTTATAATCCTGAACTGGAAGGGAAAATAATGTAATAAAGCAGACTGGTTTGACTGAGAAGTTTGCAATAAAAACCATTGATTACATAGATTTTTATCTCAATGATAAATTTACTGAAGTCAGAAATTAATTATATTTTAGTTATATGTAATTATATCCTTATTCTCATGAAAAACACATTGAGTCCTTTAGAGATAGGGCAATGATACATGCAAATCAGACATAATTAGGTGAAAAATAGGAAGAGAAAGAAAGGGTTAGAGAGAGGTAAATAGAGCAATGATAAAGCATGGGTGATAAAATATTGATAACTGAACCTGGAGCAAATGTTGTACAAGTATGTTTTTTGTTGTCATGCTTATGCTTATAACTTTTCCTCTAAGTTTTGATTTTTTGTCTCATTTATGTATTTTTACTTGGTAATGTTTATATCACTGCACTGAAATTAAATTTTACAGACATTGAATAGCATTAGTTTGGATATCATTATTATATAAGAGACTTGGAAATTATTTACATAATGAAAGATTTCAAAACTACAGTAGAATGGGCAGCTTTATTTTTTCTGTTAATGTTTTCATGGAACTGAACATGATCAATATGAATTTTCTTTAATAATAATAATTTTCTCCACAACATTTACTCTTATATTTTAAGGGAAGATAACATAGCTTCCATTCCATAGTAGATTAGATTATATATTTTCTGATATAATAACATGTCACTTTGATCAACATATGCACTGATGTGTGTGTGTGTGTGTGTGTGTGTGTGTGTGTTTAAGAGGCAGGTAAAATTCTCAACTCTATTAACTGGAAAGAACAGTGTTTTTAGTCATAGAATAAATCCTTAGACAATCTTTATGTAATCAGTTTACATGCGAAGATATAGAGGAAAAAGAAGAGGAAAAAAGAAAGAATTTAGTTAAAGTTAAAACTCTTTAAATTATTCACTTACAACTCATCTAAATTTCACCACAACCAAAAATATCCTAGATTACCTTAGAGGAAGACAAGAGCTAGTTAAGCATTAAATGAAGATAAAAATAAGTTTGTCCTAAAAAATTAGTGAGATGGTGATGGAACTAAGAAACTATAGTTGCTGTTTTAATTAGCTTTTTAAATACTCAAATGACACAGATCTATTAAGGTAGGTATCACAAAGGCCCAGTATCATTTTCCCTACCTTTATGAATTTAATGACTGAGTTAACCCCAAATTTAACTCTCCTGCTCTTTTTCACTTAATTTTTAATTTTAAAGCCTTATGAGGCAATATTTTCAATACTAAACTGTTTTTGCATTTTTAGTATAGAGATTGAAATAAATTCAACAATCCAAAAAAGTATATGTATGTTAATGACATCTGTTAATCTACATTTTGAAGTTTTGCTCAAAGTGAAAATGCCATTTGTGTAACTGTAAAAAGTGAAAATTGGTCGTTTTCAGTTAGGAATATGGTGGGATGTGGTTGACATCTTTTTCCCTTCATTTTGCATAGCTAATCAAACACCTATCCAACAGGTTTAAACTTCGGAATGGTACTTCTCTTCATTATTATCATGATCTCTCTGGTATTGTTCCTTATCTAAATAATTCCTATGGATTTGTAAATGGTTTCCTTTCCTCAGTCTTGCAGTCATACTCATTTATTTTCAGAGACCTAGTTTCAAATCTCCACTCCATTACTATTATGTTATCTATTACTATTATGTTATCTAGAACAACCATTTTCTGCTTCAATATCTCCCCCAGTAGGGATAATAATAGTATCTGCCCCATGCGGAGTATTTGTGCTCAAAACATGAGGTGGCACATTGTAATCATCTGATAATGTAAACTATTATTATTACTGCCATATTGCTTTTAATTATAAATTTGATTATGTCATTGTTTTTAAATCCTTCAGATTTTGGTCTCCTGGGTAAAATCAAAATTATTTAATATAATATATAAAGCTTTCCTTGCTCTGGCCACTGTATTATTTTCAGGTTTATCATTTCATTATCCTAGGCTTAGTATTAAATCATTATTCTGTTTCTGCAAGTACTGTACTTGCTTGGGATTTCATTTAATATCCAGATTAGAAGACCTTAAAAATTGTCTAAGGTAATTCTTTCATGTCTGTAAGATTTAGTTCAAGTTGTGTTCATCTAAAACTTTCTTGAAAGCCCTTATGCTTTGACTATTTCATGCCATGTATTACTTCATGTATTCCTACAATAATCTGTAGATGGGTCAATTTTTGTATTTGTATTGAATCTCTTTCAAATTCCCCAAATTCATGTAGGCTGAACTCTGTTCTACCACTTCTAATTGGGTGCAGGTATGAGAAAGGGAAGGCAATGAGGTTGGGGCATTAAAGTCTTTATTTCTTTCTTATAGAGGTACTTTGTCATGGATATACCCAGAGAACACATTCTCCCCCCCGCCCCGTTAAGGTCCTGGTAACACCTTTGTTTGTGTTTTCATATCTGAGAATATTAATGATGAAGATATTTTAGCCCTGGACTACTGTACCATTATTGGTAATTCGTTATATCTTTATTTTATTACTGCAAATCATTCCTTTCTTAAAATTTTCTTAAATTCCCATTTTGAGAGTGCCATGTGAAACTTGCTAGGATCTAGACAATACCTAACACAGTGTATATCAGTCAGAACAGGTTTGGTTATGCTAAGTAACAAAAAATCCCTACTATTTCAGTAGCTTTTAAAAACATTTTTTTTTTCCTTATGTGGGCTCTACTCCAACTGCAAAAGTTCTATGTTTTTGTTTCTATGGTATTCAAGCCAAGAAAAAGAAAATGTCGCAGTCACAAAGTAGCATTAAAGCTTCTGCTTAGGGGTGGGAAGAATAAGTTGGTGGAAGAGTAGGAGGCCTAAATTTTGTCTGGTCCCAGGAATTCAGCTAGATACTTATCAAACCATTCTTAACACCTACAAATTCAACAGGAGATTAAAGAAAAGAAAAGCAGCAATTCTATGAATAGGAAAGTGACCACTTTCTGGAAGCTAGGACAGTTGGATAAGTGAATCTGAGGCAATACATGGTAAAATAGACTGCAGGAGAGGGAGCCTTCATCAGCTGGCTACTGGCAAGCAATAGAGCAGTGGAACACAAAATCAGAACTTCTAGAAGTCTGCTTCATGGAGGGATGTTGCTCCAGTGGCTAAGAGGAAGGTGGAATTGTCACTGGGACAGTGGGGTCTCAGGACCCTTGGGGTCACAGAAAGATTGAGGATGCCTGAATGTGGCAGAGCTCCCAGGTATTGGAGTGGAGAATCTGGCTACAAAGACAGAGCCAAGGAATGGGCTCTCAGTTTGGGGTTGCCATAAACTATGGATCTTTGAGCAGGGACCCCACAAATGGCAGATCCGGGGAGGACCCTCCCCCTTCCTCCACTGGGAGGAGTAGTGCAGGAGTGTGCTGCAGGAATCTGCTGGGTTTGGAGATTCCAAATGGGGCATGTGCCAGAGATAGAAATGCTCAGTAATTGTCCAGGTGAGTACAGAGTGTGGCCAGAGACCAGGGAGACAGAGTAGCTGACTGCTTTTCTCTGAGGGCTCACTGAAGAGGGGGGCTTTGAGCTCTCCACTCCTCTGGGGCCAGAGAATGGGAGGCTGCTATTTTCATTCTTGTCCTCCAAAGCTATACAGAAAGCTTTGTATTTAAACTTCTATTTTGTATATATATGTTTTTCTTTCTTTAAAATGTTGGGATACAGTTTCTTCTAACAGACAAAAATATACCCTAAATCTAGGGTATGACTTTGTTCTAATCTCCCACCTGATCACATCCTCTTTCTTTTTAATCTTTTTCTTTCTTTTTTCAACCAAATTATTATCTTAATAATTCCTTTTCTAAAATCTTTTTTTTAATTTTCATTTTACAGTCATACCCCATCCCTTCGTTGTATCTACTCTTAATTTTGCATGTATATATACATATATATATATATGCATTTTTTTTTCTTTTCTTTAACAGTTTGGGAGGTAGTTTCTCTTAACAGACCAAAATACACTCAAAATCAAGTGTGTGACTCTATTCTATTCACCAGCCTGAGATATATATATATATATATATATATATATGCACATACACATATATATGATATGTAATAAATAATATGTAAATTATAAATAATATGTAGATAATAAATAACTCACATATAAGTAATATATAATTTATGAATAACATATATAACATATAATATAATATATACGAATTTCATGTGTGTGTGTGTGTGTGTGTGTGTATTTTTTTTTCCCCATTCTTTTCCCCCTGGGTCTCTTCTGATTTGTTTAGTGTATACTTTTCTGAGGTTGTTGCTACCCTTTTAGCATTTTGTTCTCTTATTCATCTATTCTCTGGACAAAATGACAAAGTGGAAAAACTCACCTCAAGAAAAAAAAAAAAAGAGGAAGTACCAACTGCTAGGGACCTAATTAAAATGGACATTAGTAAGATGTTAGAACTAGAATTCAGAATGACGATTATAAAGATATTAGCTGGGCTTGAAAAAAGCATAGATGATGAATCCCTTTCTGGAGAAATGAAAAAGCTAAAATCTAACCAAGCTGAAATTTAAAAAGCTATTAATGAGGTACAAGAAAAAATGGAGGCTCTATGCTATGATAAATGAGGTAGAAGAGAGAATTAGTGATATAGAAGACCAAATGATAGAGAATAAAGAAGCTGAGAAAAAGAGAGATAAACAACTACTAGATCTGGAGGAGATAATTTGAGAGATAAGTGAAACCACAAGACAAAACAGTATTAGAATAATTGGGATCCCAGAAGAAGAAAGAGAGGGGCAGAAGGTATACTGAAGAAAATTATGGCAGATAACTTCCCTAATTTGGGTAAGGAAACAAGCATCAAAATTCAGAAGACACAGAGAACCCTCCTCAAAATGAATAAAAATAGGTCATCACCCTGTCATCTAATAGTAAAACTTACAAGTCTCAGAGACAAAGGGAAAATTCTGAAAGCAGCTTAGGACAAGAGGCCTATAACCTACAATGGTAGAAATACTAGATTGGCAGAAGACCTATCCACAGAGACTCGACAGGCCAGAAAGGACTGGCATGACATATTCAGAGCAATAAAAGGGAAAGATATGCAGTCAAGAATATTATATTCAGCTAGACTTTCATTGAAAATAGGAGAGATAAAAACCTTCCAGGACAAACAAAAACTAAAAGAATGTGTAAACACCAAACCAGTCCTACAGGAAATATTGAAAGTGTTTGAGCAAAGAGAGAGCCTAAAAGTAACATAGACCAGAAAGAAACAGAGACAATATACAGTAACAGTCATCTTACAGGCAATACAATGGAACTAAATTCATATCTTTCAATAGTTACCCTGAATGTAAATGGGATAAATGCCCCAATCAAAAGACACAGGGTATCAGAAGAGATTAAAAAAAAAAAAAAGACTCACTGATATGCTGTGTGCAAGAGACTCATTTTAGACCCAAAGACACCTCCAGCTTTAAAGTAGGGGGTGGAAAACAATTTATGATGCTAATGGACATTAAAGAAAGCTGAGGTAGCAATCCTTATAACAGACAAATTAGATTTTAAGCCAACAACTAAAATTAGAGATGAGGAAGAACACTACATCATACTTAAGGGTTGTACAAGAAGAAAGACCTCAACATGAGACAGGAATCTATCAAAATCCTAGAGGAGAACATAGGCAGTAACCTCTTTGACACTGACCATGGCAACTTCTTTCAAGACAGGTCTCCAAAGGCAAAGGAAACAAAAGAGAAAATGAACTTTTGGAACTTCATCAAGATCAAAAGCTTCTGCACAACAAAGGAGACAGTCAACAAAAAGAGGCAACCCACAGAATGGGAAATGACACTACAGACAAAGGTATGATATCCAAGATCCATAAAGAACTCCTCAAATTCGACACACACAAAACAGATAATCATGCCAAAAAATGGGCAGAAAACATGAATGGACACTTCTCCAAAGAAGACATATAGATGGCTAACAGACACATGAAAAAATGCTCATCCTCACTAACCATCAGAGATATTCAAATCAAAACCACATTGAGATTCCACCTTATACCAGTCAGAATAGCTAAAATTGGGGCACCTGGGTGGCTCAGTGGGTCAAAGTCTCTGCCTTCAGCTCGGGTCATAATCTCCGGGTCGTGGGATCGAGCCCCACATCAGGCTCTCAGGAGAGAGCCTGCTTCCCCCATCCCCCACCTGCCTCTATGCCTACTTGTGATCTCTGTCTGCCAAATAAATAAATAAAATCTTAAAAAAAAAAAAAGAATATCTAAAATTAACAAGATGGTAAACAACAAGTGCTGGAGAGGATGTGGAGAAAGGGGAACCCTCTTACACTATTAGTGGGAATGCAAATTGGTGCAGCCACCTTTGGAAAACAGTGTGGAGACTCCTTAAGAAAATAAAAATAGAGCTACCCTATGACCCTGTAATTGCACTCCTGCGTATTTACCCCAAAGATAAAGATGTAGTGAAAAATAGGGCCATCTGTACCCCAGTGTTCATAGCAGCAATGGCCACAGCCGCCAAACTGTGGAAAGAGCCAAGATGCCCTTCAACAGATGAATGGATAAAGGAGATATGGTCCATATATACAATGGAGTATTATGTCTCCATCAGAAAGGTAAATACCCAACTTTTGTATCAACATGGATGGGACTGGAAGAAATTATGCTGAGTAAAATAAGTCAAGCAGAGAGAGTCAAGTATCATATGGTTTCACCTACTTGTGGAGCATAAGCAATAACATGGAGGACACTGGGAAATGGAGAGGAGAAGTGAGTTGGGGGAAATCAGAGGAGGACAAGCCATGAGAAACTGAACTCTGAGAAACAAATTGAGGGTTTTCGAGGGGAGAGGAGTGGGGGACTGGGTGAGCCTGGTGGTGGGCATTATGGAGGGAACGTAATGCATGGAGCACTGGGTATGGTGCATAAACAATGAATCTTGGAACACTAAAAAACAAAATTAAATAAAAAAAAAAGAAGAACTAACAAATTTAAATATCTATGTCCCTAATATGGGAGCAACCAATTATGCAATAATAACAGAGGACTTTAATACCCCTCACCCCACTGAAATGGACAAATCATCTAAACAAAAATCAACAAGGAAATAAAGGCTTTAAATGATACCCAACCAGATGGACATTACAGATATATTCAGAACATTCCATCCCAAAGCAAGACAATACATATTCTTTCTAGTGCACATAGAATATTCTCCAGAATAGATCACATCCTGGGTCACAAATCAGATCTCAAACAGTATGAAAAGATTGGGATCATTCCCTGCATATTTTCAGACCATAATGCTTTGAAACTAAAATTCAACCACAAGAAGAAAGTTGGAAAGAACTCAAATACATGGAGGTTAAAGAACATCCTATCAAAGAATGAGTGGGTCAACCAGGAAATTAAAGAAGAATTCTAAAAAAATCATAGAAACAAATAAAAATGAAAACACAACTGTTCTAAATATTTGGGATGAAGTCCTTAGAGAAAAGTATATAGCGATGCAAGCCTTTCTCAAGAAACAAGAAAGGTATCAACCCTAAACCTAAAGGAACTGGAGAAAGAACAGCAAATAAAGCCTAAACCCAGCAGGAGAAGAGAAATAATAAAGACAAGCACAGAAATCAATGAAACAGAAATCAAAAGAACAGTAGAAAAGAACAATGAAACTAGGAGTTGGTTATTTGAAAGAATTTATAAGATTGATAAATCCCTGGACAGACTTATCAAAAAGAAAAGAGAAAGGACTCAAATTAATAAAATCATGAGTGAAAGAGGAGAGATCACAACCAACACGAAAGAAATACAAACGATTATGAGAACATATTATGAGCAACTATACATCAGCAAATTAGACAATCTGGAAGAAATGTATACATTCCTAGAGACATATAAGCTACCAAAACTGAACCAAGAA
Source organism: Taxidea taxus jeffersonii (assembly GCA_003697995.1). NCBI lineage: Eukaryota > Metazoa > Chordata > Mammalia > Carnivora > Mustelidae > Taxidea > Taxidea taxus. The sequence continues at coordinate 8,466 of RCUC01161779.1, read as the reverse complement.
GAAATAGAAAACCTGAACAGACCCATAATCAGTAAGGAAAAGAGACCAGGGCCAGATGGCTTCCTAGGGGAATTTTATCAAACATTGAAAGAAGAATATTAATATGTATTCTCCTGAAACTGTTCAAAAACAAAACAAAACAAAAAAACAAAAAACAAAAAACCAGAAACGGAAGGAAAACTTCCAAACTCCTTTTATGAGGCCAGCACTACTTTGATCCCAAAACCAGACAAAGAGCTCATCAAAAAGGAGAATTACAGACCGACATCCCTGATGAACATGGATGCAAAATTTCTCACCAAAATACTAGCCAACAGGATCCAACAGTACATTAAAAGGATTATTTACCATGATCAAGTGGGATTTATTCCTGGGCTGCAAGGTTGGTTCTACATCTGCAAATCAAAGTGATACAATACGTTAATAAAAGAAAGAACAAGAACCATACGATACTCTCAATAGATGTAGAAAAAGCATTTGACAAAGTACAGCATCCTTTTTTGATCAAAAGTCTTCACAGTGTAGGGATAGAGGGCACATACCTCAATATCATAAAAGCCATCTATGAAAAAACCCACAGCAAATATCATTCTCAATGGGGAAGCAACCTAAATTTCTGTTTATACTTTACCAGCCAAAATGAGGCCCTGGAGATATGCAGATTCAATGGAGGAGGATAGTGGATAAAAGGAGAATTAGAATATTTGATGAAAGTATTATGACCTCAATATTTTATATTACAATAACATTTCAAAACCTCTCAGGGAAAACAGAAATGAACTTTAAGGAAAGGGTCCCATTTTTCTTCAACTTCATATCTACATGATGTAGCACTGCATTTAGCAGAACATTAGATAAATATTTACTGAATGAATTAATACAATTTTTTTTGCTCCGCACAAACACACATACACACACACACACACACACACACACACACACACACCAGCAATAAGTTGATGCAGTTACTTCTGAAGACATTCAAACAATCTATTAAATTTAGATTCAATAGAATACAATAAATTCAAAAAGTCTATCCTGTCACTTTCATAATATTAATAATCCAAAATAGTCCCACCAAACTATGGTTTAGAACAGAAAACATTCTCCAGAGATCGTGATTTTCTGTAAGAGAAGTCCAGAATTAGTGTTTAGGAAATCAGCATTCTAAGACCAGTTCAAAAATGAACTACCATGTGGCTTTTGAAAAGTCTTTACATTTGAATGTCTTATTTGTCTCCACTGAAAATTATAGATTTTTTAAAATTAAAAACACTTTCAGATTTTGTTTTGAATTTTGATGTGTAATTACTCATTTTAATGGAAAGTAGTACTTGGAATCTTACTTTGATGACCAAAATGATGGCACTGTATGACTCTGAAGCTCATGCTTAAGACGAGATCTAGATATATTAAATGAGTTCACATTACAATTCATCTCAATCTATATCAGATGACAGACTTCAAGTAGTGCTAGGACAATACCTCTTTGCTTCTTGTTATGTCTTTTCCAAGGATGAGAAATATGTAGTTGACTTTGATAATTAGTTTTTAAAAATACAGACGAGTGGAAAAATCCTTTCAAAAGAGGTTTGGGAATAGATTTCTTTTACTTATGTACCATTTAAGAGTACAGTATACATTGATGAATATTTATCTATATATTGAATGTCATATATGTGTGTGTGTGTGTGTGTGTGTGTGTGTATATATATATATATATATATATATATATACACAGACAGGCACCTGGGTGGCTTAGTCAGTTAAGCATCTGCCTTCATCTGCCTTCAGCTTGGGTCATGATCCTGGGGTCCTAGGATCAAGTCCAGCATCAGGCTCCTTCCTCAATTGGGAGCCTGCTTCTCCCACTGCCTTTCTCTCTCTGTCTCTCATGAATAAACAGATAAAATCTTTTAAAAAAAATAATGCCTCAGTCCTGCTTCCTTATGTAAGACACTGGTTTACTATGATTGCTAAGATGTAAACTGATCCATTCAGGGAATAAGCTGTTTTTGTCTTGTGTTTTAATGAATACAAAATACTCATTTAAAGACTCATCTTGGTTTGTGATTAAAGTCCATGATAATAAGGAAATCCTATGTGAATTAAGGGACAAATATCTCTAATGGGCTATTATGGCTGTAAAAGGCAGTCTAGGCTCTGGTTTTATCTAATCCTATGGCTTATAGTCTCTTCATCATTCTTAGAACCATCAAACCTATGGGATTTTTGAAATTGTATGCATGATATACTCAAGAGCACTTCAGTTTTATTTCAAGTGTTCCACCAAGACTTACCAAATATGAAAATTACTTTTAGGTCTGATAGATATATGACTTTGATGTTTTCAGATTTTAAACTAAATATTTGATTATAATAAAATAAACTGCTCCACTATGAAGAGATCTAAGCATACATATTCAAAATACAGTTTATACCAAGAATGAAATTTACTATTGCTTTGCAGGAAATCTAATAGAATTACTGCCATGAGCACTTAAGGGGGGAAAAAAAGGCCTAAGATGATAAATAACACATTCATTTAAGAATGAATGAACTAAAATTTAGAAGTAGTCATTTTAAAATAAATACCATTCTAGGGGCACCTGGGTGGCTTAGTCAGTTAAGCATTCAACCCTTGATATCAGCTCAAGTCTTGATCTCAGGGTTGTGAATTTAAGCCCCATGTCTGGTAGTCCAAATAGTAAAAAATAAAATAATAAAAGAAAAGAAAACAAAGTAAAATAAGATATAAAATAAAGGCCTTTCTAGGCATGGAAAGGTAGAAGAAAACAGCCACATTTTCATGCCACAACTTCTCATCCTTAGCAGATCCATAAGACAAAAATGATGAATTACAGAAAGGAACTGGGAATCCTATAGGAGTAATGAAAGCTGTACCAAAATATCAAGTTTGACACCCTAAGGAAAACAAAAGATCATTTCCAACAGCTTTTCTAAGGACTTGACATTTGTTATAAATGTTTAGAGCAAGAAGAGCTTGTTGGCTTCTAGAAAGCCTAGTGGCATATGTCTGTTTCTTTACTCTATGTACTCATCCTGACAATGAGAACAATTATTTCAGAAAACACTTTTTCTGTTTGTTTGTTTTTTTCCCAGCATTATTCGTAGTTATCTTGCTTTGCCTGCTTCATGGTTCTAGTCTTAGCTGTATTCTCTTTCCAGACTTCTCACCTTCCTATAACTCCACACTATGAATAAAATAAAAAATCTATATTCAATCTCATTCCTGAACTCCAAACATCCATGCACCATACCAATGTCTCTCTAAATATCCCAATGACACCTCAAAAAGATATTCATCTTTGTTCTTTTTTTAAAAATCATGTTATTGCAAAATTAAACACAGATACATAAAACCATCCAAAATTATTGTATGGACTACCAAATAATATTACAAGGTGAACACTCTATAATGACAACCTAAGTCAAGAGAAATTTGTTTTCCACTCTAGAAACTCTTTTACCCTATTTCAACCATAGTGCCCTCCCTTCTTCTACAAATAACCTCTATCCTGACTCTTGTATCAATTACTCCCTTTTTGATCTTTTATAATCTTATCACCCACTGGTGCATAAATAGACATGATAAGTGGTGGATTTGCACCATGCCAATTTAGCTAAACTTCATCTTTAGCTAACTTACTATTCCTCATTTTACCTTCCTTCCATAGTTTTGAATTAGTATTAGCCACAAGATTTAGAAACTGAAAGTGAATAAGCAGCCATATATCTGATAGTTGCAAAATTAACTTTAGACACCTTAGTTGGCAAGACCAAAATCTTTTCACTAGTATGGTTCACTATTTGATCGGTGGCTGTTTTCAGACCTTCTCAGTGGAAAAGGTAGAAAGGAATGATGATAAATTTTGCCACGCTGATTCAAATTTCGGACACTGGATTAAACATCCAGTGTCCTTAACCTTTTATATTATGTCTATATCTCCTTTTCCCCTACAATGTTTTTATTACATCTGTATCTTCTTTGTCCTACTCTGAAAATTCCAGTTTTCAAGAACACAGGCAATGGCATAATTAAAGTATCTCATAATTACTAATTTGCTCTATCTTGTCTTACAGAGAAAACAATACTGTTTCTGTCACTGCTCATTATTACTGGTAGAAAATAAAAACAATGTTTTTCCTGTTTTATCCTTATTCTCCCTTCTATTTAGTGTTCCTTATCTATAGTGTCAGTACATATGGCATATGGCCATTATAGCATATCTCCTTTCTATAAAGCCAAATTTAATCACTGCTCTATAGGTAAGCATATATTTGATGCTCACCAATCAAATCTCTATTTTGATTGCCTGAATTTTATTCTATAGTAACTTCCTCCATTGATCTGTATTTCTAACCTTGTGACACTACCACACTATCTTGATCATTGTAGCTTTGTAGTAACACTTAAAACCAAGCACTGTAAATTCTCCAACTTTGTCCTTCATTTTCAAGATTATTTTATTCTGAATCTCTTATATTTTTACATGAATTTTAGGATCAACTCGACTATGCAACAACAAAATAAATGCCATTAAGATTTTGATAAGAAGTATGTTGAATCGATTTAGGAAGTTTGCTATTCTATCACTATAGAGTTTCTAATCCATGAACACGGAAGGTTTGTCCAGTTATTTATATCTCTTTTAATTTCTTTCAATGATACATTTTCAGTGTATGAGTTTTGTGATTATTATGTCAAATTTATTCCTAAATCATTTAAGGTTTGTTTTTTTTGTAAATGGGATTGTTCTTAATCTTTTAATCTCATTTTGGCACCACTCATTTTTAGTGTATAAGACTACAACTTGTCTTGTGTACTGATCCTGCAACTATGTTGAACATACTGAGGTTTAATTACATTTTTGTGGATTAACTTTTTTTCTATAGAAGACAGTAACTTCTGAAAATAGAGATATTTTCACTTCTTCCATTCTTATCCATACTCCTTTTATTTCTTTTTCTTGCTAAATACCCTAGATAGAATTTCCAATAAAATTTTGAATAAAAGTGGCAATTGCAGGCTTTTTTTCTTGTTCCTGATCTTAGGAGGAAGCATCTAGCCTTGTGCGATTAAATATGTTAGTGTGGGTTTTCATATATAGCTTTTATTAGGTTAAAAATTCTCTTTTATTCAGTTGAGAGGTTTTTATCACCAAAGGGTGTTGGCATTTAACCATTTTTTCTTCTATATCTATGGAGGTAATCATGTGGTTTGCCCCTTATTATATTACTACGGCATATTAATTATATTGATTAAATATCACATTATTTATTTGATAGAGAGAGAGAGAGAGAAGTGAGGGAACACAAGTAGGGGGAGGTGAGAGGGAGAAACAGGCCCTCCACTGAGCTGGGGGCCTGATGTGGGGCTCGATCCCAAGACCCTGGGATCATGACCTGAGTGGAAGGCAGATGCCCAATGACTGAGCCACCCAGGTACCCGTAAATATCACATTTTGAGCAAACTTTGCATACCTGAGATAAATCCTCCTTGGCCATAGAATTTTATGTGTTGCTGAATTCAGTTTACTAGCATTAGTATTGAAGATTTTTGTGTCTACAGTTATAAGAGGTATTTGTCTATAATTTCATTTTCTTCTGTTATCTTTACCTGGTTTTAGTATCTGGCTAATACCGACTCTCACAGAATGAATGGGAAGTGTTCTCTCCCCTTCTACTTTTTGAGAGATTTTTGAATCTTCCTTAAATGTTTGACAGAATTCACCAGTGTAGCTATCTGGTCCCAGATTTTTCTTTATGGAAAGGTTTTTTTTTTTTTTTATGTTCAATTATTTTACTTGTTTTAGTTCTATTTAGATATTCTAATTTTGAGTTAAGATTAAGTAATTTGAGTGTTTCTAGAAACCTGCCAAATTTCTTTGGTTTTCCAATCTATTAGCATGCAATTGTTCCCAGTATTGTAATTTAATTCTTTTTATTTCTATAAAGTTAATAGTAATGCCTTCTCTTTCATTCCAGATATTTTTGTAATTTGATATTTCTATCTTATTTTTGGTAAGAATAGCCTCTGTCAATTGCTCATCTCTTTAAAGAATTAGCTTCTGTACATATTGATTTTCTCTATTGTTGTTGTATTTCATTTATATCTCCTCTCATCTTTCAAAATTTATTTCCTTCTGCTTTTCTTTTAATTTGTTCTTTTTTATAATGTCTTTATTTTTATTTATTTATTTGAGAGACAGAAAGAGTGAGTGAGAAGGGAAGAGCAGAGAGACAGAAGCACTTCTTGCTGAGCACAGAGCCCAACACGGGGCTTGACCCCACAACCCTGAGATAACGACCTGAGCCAAAACCAAGAATTGGTCACCTAACCAACTGAGCCACCCAGGAGCCCTTAATTTGTTTTTTAATTTTTCCTTTTGTAAGATGGTAGGTTATTAACGTAACACCTTCTTCCTTTTTAAATATATGTTTACAATTCTAAGTTTCCCTCAAAAAAGACTTATCTGTATCCCATAAGACTTTGTATTTTATATTTTCACTTTCAGTCATCTAAAGGTATTTTCTAAATTCTACTGTGATTTCTTTTTTGACTCATATCTCACTTAGGAGTGTGTTACTTATTTTCCACATATCTGTGAATTTTCTGTTTCCTTTTGTTAATGACTTATTTCATTGCATGTAGTTAGAGACCATACGTTAAATGACTTTAATTCTTTAACATTTATATTACATTGAAAGGACTTTTGGTTTTTCAGAGTGGATAACCTTAATTGATCTGTATTAATATTCCCTGATTATTTCATATATTACTACCACTGAGCTCATCTGGAGAATATTTTATTCAGTTATAATGCAACTTCCATTTCATTCTGTTCTAATTTTATTTTTGTTATATTCTTGATTTGGTGTGGCACCATTCTTGTACTTCCTGTTTATTCTTTAAACATGGTTTTTCCTCAGTTCTTTAACATATGGGTACATATGAATAACAGTTTTTGTCCAAGTCTTTATCCATTAAGCCTATGTCTGGAGTTCTCTGGAAATGGCTTTAATTGATTGTTTTTTTGTTTTTTGTTTTTGTTTTGTTTTGTTTTTGTTTATTTCCCAGTGTATAGTTTTCTATACTTCCCTTTTGCTGGGGTATCTTGCAATTTTTTGAGAAAATTAAGATTTAAATTATATAATGGGGTAAATATAGAAAGTAGATCCTCCCCCCACCCAGAGTTATTGTTAGTGTTTCTTGTTGTTAACATTTGTTTAGTGACTTTCCTCAACTAATTCTATCTTGTGCTTATTTTTTGTCATGTGAGGGCAATGAAGTTTCTGGTTGGCTTAGTAGTCAGCTAATGATTATACAGAGATTTCCTTAAATTACATGAACCAGTACTTTTCTCAGCTTTTGCGGATAGGCTCATTATGTGTGCACATATCCACCATGCACTGTCAAGCAGATTACAAGTCTGCCTTAGTTTTCAATTTTTGGTTTTACAGAACCTCAAGTTCAGTCAGTAGTGAGAGATTGGGTCCACCCAGGGTCTATTCTGGGCATGTGCACAGCCCTGCATGCATGTGTAGCTTTCTAGATTTCCATGAATATGTTGAAGCTTTACAGATCTCCTCATGAATATTTCATTTGCCAGTTTTTCCTTAAAGTCGTTTGGTCAGCCTTTTGTTAGTTCTATTTGTACTGCTATATTGGATAGCTAGAGTATTAAACAATTGCACCTGATAACTTTTTACAGATGCCCTGTGGATAGTGCTGTTTGTAAAGAGTGAGCCTGTCAAAGACAAGACCTGGGATTGGAGTTTGCCACTGTGGGAAAGACAGGTTAAATAATGCTAAGTCCTCTGGGAAGGATACTACTGGGTAACTTGTTTTTCCTACTCCAAGTGCTTCCATACTGTTTGTTTTGACAGCAACTGTAGTTCTGAGACTATAGTTGGTTTTTAAGGCTAACATGGAGTTAGACAAAGAGGGATGGGACTAGGAAAGATTTAACACAGTAAGAGTCACTCTTATTAGATGCAGCAATTCTTCTTGAATAAAGAATTTTTATATTGCTATAAGCTTTCTTCTTATTTCCAGTTTTTTAAGTTGATTTTTGACTGTTTTGCAAATGTTCTTATTGCTTTTAGTTAAACATGGATTTTTAGAGGCTTTTACTCTGCCATTCAGAAGTTGCCACTTTGGTTTTCCTTATCAAAGAAAATTTTCTGTAAATTAGAACGCCTCATCTATCCTACATATTTGTGATATTTATTTTAGAAAATACAGGAAAAGTAGTGATATAATATGGAGTAGGAAGAAAGGCAAGATAAGACCTTGAGGAAACATTTCAGTTAACACAGATATATAGGAAAACTAGCAAATAAAGCAAGAGAGATGATATCAGAGAGGTAGCAAGAAAACCAGGGGATTATGTAATCATAGAAGCCATAGCGATAAAGAAAATGATAATATGAAGAAGGATA